>KV751318.1:8843704-8858442 GCA_001698575.1 Mola mola | reverse complement strand
GTGTTTGTGAGCGGATGTCAGATATGCAGTATCCCTTCCACTTCAGTCCACACAGGACAGGCAGACTAGACTGCAAGTGGAGCACTTTATCCAAACAAAATGTAAAAACAAAAACATTCACAGAAATGACACAGGACAAAGGAGTGTTAAGAGCAGAGACAGTAGCTTTGGGTTAATGAATCAGTACATGGGGAACGTGAGTGTGGTAAACATTCATGGAGAACAAACTATACCAAGCTGAGATACCTTGTTTTTAAACAGGTAGAGCTGCTTTTTTTTTTTTTTTTTTCCAATGACCTCTTTCTGAACTGTTTTATAAATTGATGACGCACACGGTATGTTAGGTCAGTAACTAGTGATTATTATGGATGAATAAGGGCATTAATTTTCTCTATTAATCACCAACAGGCGAGTAAAAGTTGTACACGTCAAGGGGTACAATAATATAAATCAGAAGCGGTGAAGCAAAGTTACACCATAATTTTTTAAAAATACGTAACAATTCATATGTTTGATGATTGGGTGATTGACAATAACTGGTAGCTGCTCGTTCATATCGCAATATATCGTTAAACATAGCAAATATGATGACGACCATATCTAAAACGAATCATTTAAAAGGCACCCGGTTATTAATTACATATGTACCGTCTCGTGAGACGCTGCAGTAGGTCACAATCCGGGAAGGCCGCGTTAAAAACGGCGATCCAGTCCAATGAGTGTGATCAGATGTCTATTTACAGGACGAAATCGAAAGATGAATCCCGCATAAACAGCGGGCCTTGTTGTCACGGTGCTCCCGCAGCGGCCGACCGGACCGCCATCTAGGCCTCACCAGTGCCAATGATGCGGCACAGCGACCGTTACAGCGAACGTGCCAACGTTAGGCCGACCTAGTAAGACTGCTGGTGAAGAAATAAAAACAAAGCGATTAGTCGGCCGACACTCGGTTATGTTATCCCTGCATCCATTTATTATGCTAAAGGAGAACGATGACCACACGCCCCCCACGTTTCCACCAAAGGCCTGTCAGCTCAGTCTAAGGCTACGTTTATTTCACATCCGCGGTTCGCGGGACCACGAAGCGTTGCTTTACGAATTTATTGCTCCACCGAGACGAGTTAGCGACAGATGGCCGCTGCTTTACAGCGACGCTGGAAGCGGCCAATTACGCGATAACAGCCGAGTTCCTCTGACAAACAACACGCAAGCTTATGGAAGCCGCGGCAGGCTGACGCTCCTTTACCTGTTACCTCGTTTATGCCACGGTACGTGCCGACACAAACTCCGTCCGCCTTCTCTGGCTCCGTGCTGTCTGAGCTGGGTGGAGAGCTGCTTACGCGTGATAGGCGGGAACGTCCGGTTGTTACGTCACAGAGCTGCGGTCAGAAGCTGGGGCCAAGTTAGTGCACACAAACAAGGAATTTCACCCCAGTTCAACTTGGCTTTCAATTTGCAAAATACACAAAGTGGAATACAATATAAACTAAATAGAATAAAGATATGTAATGTAGGAGAGGATGAGTGAGTCAGACAGTGAATGTGCGGCCTGTATTCTGGGAGGGTTTTTTTTTTTCACCACGTCTGATATGTGGTCAGACAGCTGCTGTAACGCGTCTGTTACACACGCCTGAGGTGGGATGTCAACTCCAGACCAGAACGAACAAGGAGAACTCCCTCGGTGAATAAAAAGGTTCGCAGTTTAGGATAAGAGTCTCCAAGTGAGGGGCTGCACCACATCTTCAACGCTGAGCACCAATGTACAGAACGAAAATGACCAGTCATTTTAACAAAGCCAGACTGCACAGTGTATTGTAATTGCACGTCTGTTGTTCCTGGTCAAAAAAAATAAATTTCTCAGTCACGTCCACGATGACGTTCTTCCTGTCCACTACGTCATTCTCCCCAAAGATAAATGACGTAACCTTTACCTATCGCTATCCCGTCCGGTGTGTTGATGCCCTTCAGAGCTTCCGATAATATTGCTTCCAACGATGCCACTGATTGTCCTGCTGGTAAAAAGTGCTGTGCTTCTTCTGTTTCTTGGAACAACCGTACGATCCGTGCCCCTTTCTGGTGTAATGCTGCCTCTGGGGCACACGGAATGGCCAAGTAAATAAATAATGTTGGAAACAAATTTGGACTCTTTTTTTTTTTTTTTTTTTTGGAGAAAAACATCTCTTGATCAATTCAGTCAGCTCTTTCTATATTAAATATAAAAAGGACATTAAATATATATTATGTACATACCCACAAGTTATGCCAAGATATTCACAAGCTTAAATTAGCCATTATCAGACTGTCCTGTATTCTGAAGTTATTTTTGCACTATTTAAGCCTGGTGCAAATTAAAAACAAGGAATACTTTGTAGCTGAACTTACAATTGTTTATTTTTGCAACATTTCACATTCATAAATGCAAATATTCTAGACAAAAACAAACAAACAAATATGCATTTTTAAGAAAGAATAGTATATACGTATGTATCGATCTCAGGCAAAAAATAAAAAAAGCTATTAAGGCAGTTTATTTGTTCTCAAGTTCTGTATTAGTTTTCTAAACATGTTTACATCAAATTAAATATGTACAATGGGAAGCTCTTTGAGGTTTTAGAGCATTCCCATTTAGTCATATTAGCATTTCTCAACTCCCTTCCATTTATTGACACCTGTATTATTTAGCTGTGTTTACACAATAACAATTTAAAAACATTAAAAACATAAGATTACAAAACACAGTCCAGTGTGTACTTGTAGTCCTTTGTGATGTTCAAGATGTTTCTGTGATGTAAGAACTTCCAAAGACTATTTTCATAGTCTGAAAATGTAATAACATAGTTTATTTTTTTTCTGCACAAAATGTAAACCTAAAGTTGGATTTTGAATGCAGGTCACTGTGGTATTTATACTTTTACAAAGGTAAAAGATCAAAGTATTGCCACCTGTTTTAAATCAACTTTAGGGTGGTTTGCTGCCACAGTCATGTGTCTGCTCAACATTAAAAACTAGGTTCAATAAACTCATAACCTTTTCTGTCGAGATAAAAAGAACAAGTCACTTACTGCTGTTTTATTCATGAGAAAAATATTTTTTTTTTGCATAGAATAAATTCATATAACAATTTGCATATTTCAGTTATCCAGCGTCCGTTTGAAACTGTCTGGTTTAATGACAACAAGCCTTTACAGCCAGTGGTCATTAACTACATAGATCAACATCATGCTTGATAATTCTGAAAAACAAATGTACATATAAATATGCAGCATGTGAAATTTGACACAGTCTCACTCCCGACAGGCGGCTAGGCCAGTCAACTTGTCAGGTAATAATATGGTACATATTCGTGGAGCAATTTGCAAATTACAGCAAATTCTCCGACACACAAAACGTGAGGCTGAAGGACTGTCCCTGGGGCTGCAGGACAACTGCCATCATTGCCCGGTTGGTAAACCAGCCTTGTGAGAAGTGCTCCTAAATGAAAGTAGCTGAAGCGTTTTTGATCGATGTAGGGTTAGGGTTATGTCCCACTGGATTTTTACAAATGTATATTCATTGTCACAGACAACAAGTAGAGTCTACAGAGTATACAAAAGGTGTTCGACCTAACCGTCTGTCTTTCAGTTTGACATTTGCTTCACTCGCGAACGTTGTTGTGTGTTTAAACACGTGTGCCACACGGCCCCCATGTCATTACTGACAGCACACAGCTACTGGTGATAAGGCTGGGTTCGAAGAAGACTGTCCAGGTCACTCTTGTTGATGGTACCGTAGGCCTGAGTGTAGCTGCCCAGTTTGGCTCGAGGGTCGCCTGCAGCCGCCACATTACAGTTACTCTGAAATACCTTTTTGCTAAACCTTGTCGGTGGCCGTGCCTCACGTCCTTGAGAATTTGACCGCTGATTCTGTGTGAGATGAACAAGAAGACATCATATATTTTAAATAATTCCTTGCTTAAATCGATATTTAATCAAGTGTGTCCTGAAGTGGGGTGGACTGACCAGGTGCGCGCATGTGACATGTAACCCAGAGGTCAAGGGTGGCTTATCTTTGCGGACCAATGGATTGTTCTGGGTTTTGTTTAGCGTCACGGAGAAGGAACGGTTATGGATAACGGGGGCTGATCGACCACGCTGCAGAATCTGGTCCATGGACTAGCAAAGGATGAAAGGCAACAGAAATATCAGGTTAAAAACCGAAACATTATGACGAGGGGATGGTGCAACTAGCCCAAAATATAAAGGGCTGGTAAAAAATGAAAGTATTCAAGATGATGTTGCATTAAGAGAAAGCAAAAAGGAACAGAAAGAGTACTGATGTTTTTTGCTTACTATATTGGCGCCCTCTACTGGTGATGTTGCACTTCCGTTGCTGGTGTGCTCCACTGGTCTCCTGTTGGCTGCAGTGGCGTGGTGGTAATGAGGAGGACCAACTGGACTCCGAACATAACCATCTGAATGATGAAAAGCAATGTTGTTTTTGATGCCTTGCTGGAGGAAATAGAATAGCAGCAAAGCCTTTTTTTTAACTAGTTGAACACTGAGGAAACTTTCATTTAAACTATCTCATCAAAACATATTGAAATGACAGTATGGAACCTGGATAAATAAATTCACACATACTTGGCGCATGTGTGATGGAGTTATATGTGAGTTTTCCTAAACCAGGACCAGCTAATGGACTCATTTTCTCCGCAGCAGGTGCAGGCGGCGCATTTTCAGGACCAGGTTTAGTGTCGTGTGAAGGCACGTTGTATTTCTCGTCAGTCGTTTCACATTGTGTTTTCCCCCGATGGTCACCGTCCCCATTGTCGTTCGCTGCCTCTGGGCCGTTCTCTACTTTTACCCCCACACTGGGCTTCTCTGCACTTGTGACATGGCGTTTGCCTTTTGGCTGGATCAGCCTTAGCATCCCCTGTTTGGTCCTCCTCTCCAGCATCATCTGCAAGCACAGAAGAGGAAAATTAGTATGAGCAGATAAGGCTAAAGAAAAATATTACGTTCACAGCTTTTTTTGCACCTCATAAAGTTTGTTGCGATACTGAACCACAGACAATTTAACGTCATCATCCACTGAAAGCACTACATCGTAGTTAAGGGCTGGCTCCTTGGCTGGACTATGAAACCTGCAAATTAGAAAAACTTTAGTTAATGATAAATGGTAGCACTTAAATGTAGAAACAAGTTTCATAATGATGTGAACTTCAGTCTCTCTAATCTCAAAGTAGCAACTGTAGTCCACCATATACACGGAAGTATTGATTCTATCAAAGAGTTTCTCAGCGACATAGCACCATCTAGTGGGCCACAGAGGTATTGCTATAGCCACATGGTTACTCAATGGGCGTAACGCTCAATCACACAGGCGGCCAAAATCAAACTGTGTCAACATCAAGGGCCAAACAAGATCTGTGTTTATTGAACAATGTTTTCATCAGAAATATTATTACAAACTTTTTGTACAGAAATATAAATTTACTGCTCCAGCGCCTTCTTACAGAATTCAGAACAAACCAAGGATGTTAGGGAAAACAAGAAAGATTAAATTTGAAAAAGACAGCATAATTATTTATTTTCTATTTTTTCATGCCTTCCTCTCTATCAACATTTTTTTAGTCATTGCCAATTAAAAGGTTTTTCAAAGACAATCAAACTGAGACAGAAAAGCTTTCATTTACTTTAAAAAATTCTAAGATAAACTCTGTTTTCAGCAACAAACAACACCATAAACTGAAATGACAGTATTTTAAATGAGATGAAGATGATTTAGATCTGGTGAAAATGTGCAAATATGTCACGTGCTATATAAGCTGATGGTCCAGTTATCTCACGGGCCGCATATAACTGCACCGCGAGCCAGATGTAGCCTACTGGCCTTGAGTTATAGATGTATGGATTAGATTAAAACGAAAAAGCGTAATTTTCAGAGCTCTCCAATACCTGTCTACGTATGGGTGCTGGAGGGCTTGCTCAGCAGTCAGCCGTTTGTCTGGGTTGAAAACAAGCAAACCTCTCAACAGGTCGAGAGCGTCAGGAGGCACAGATGGCTGGAGAAGATCCTCCAGAGGCACCTGTGGTCTGGTGGAGGAGGAAGATTTTAGACGGACAAACACACTCTGTTCAACGAGCCATCATTGCTCAGGTTGGGGTGTGGCTTTGTCCCTGCTGCGGCACTCAATCTGTGCCATAATAGCCGTACTTGTTTCTGCTCTGTGAGCATGTTCTCAGCCTCGCCTTTGCGGTGCATGCACGTAAAGAAATAGAGCACACTCACTTCAGTAACATCCTCTGAATCAGTGAGGATCCATATTCAGACTTGATTGAAAGAATGTCTGAAAATTAAAATACCTTTATTACAATCAAACCCATGAATGTTAAAATCAAAATGTGAGAGTTTTGATCCAGAAATGTCTTATCAGACCTTCTGGGCTGGGGTGAGGTATGGCACTCATAATCTTCTCGATCTGGTTGATGGTGGAAGTCCCAGGGAACAGGGCTTTCCCCAGCAGCATCTCTCCCAGGATACAGCCCAGGCTCCACATGTCCACACCTTTAGTGTACCTTTGGATAAGATGCACTCCGTTCACAGTCTGGCACACGTACTCGTTTCTGTTTTTATGAAGAACGACTCTGTCCATTGATTTACGATGTAATCTTCATAACTGTTACGTTCCGGTGTCCATTTGTTGGTCGATTGTTTTTTTTTGTTGGCACGATTACACAAAAACTACTTGACCGATTTCAACAAAATTTTCAGCAAAGGTGTGTCTTGGCCTAACCTACAGCTAATTGGATTTTGTGGCTAATGGTCAAAGGTCAAGGTAGCTCAAAGGACAGAAAGCATGCTTTTGGCCATAACTACAAAAACAATTAAAATAGAGAGGTCCAGCTGGTGTCATTTTGTAGCTGACATCACTGGCTACAGATAATTAACCTTTGGCCTTTCTAGGTCAAAGTCAAGGTCAAGGCCACTGAAAGGTCAAACAAATTTTTGGGCGATATCTCTGGAGGAAATTGACAGAGAGGTGTCATCAGAGCTGATACCTCGCGGATCCCAGCAGAATCTCAGGGGCTCTGTACCACCGCGTGGCCACGTACTCCGTCAGCGCTGGATTCCCGCTGTCCTCTTGGATCTGGTTGAGTGATCTGGCCAGGCCGAAATCACACAGTTTGACGACACAGTCGGTATCTAACAGCACGTTGGACGGCTGTGGGAAACAGTGTCAATAGAAACATCTCTCACAAGGACAATCAAAGTTTGATTTTCGCTCATATGCATAGAGTTTGGGAGCCAACGTATAATAATAGAATCTACACAAAGAGTGAAACGTCTATCAACCGAATTCTAGTCTCACCAGGCTCAAGGGTCATTTCCAGACTTGTGCAAATGTTAGAATACAAAAACTCAGTATTTTGGATATAACGGTGTAGATTTTTTATTATCTGTAACATGAGCTGAGACAATTAATTAACCAGATGATCGACAAAAAGTTAATCAGCAACTGCTTTCATAGTGAATAACTGTATATTGACTAAAAGTCATTTGTTTCTTATAAAGATAATGAAGATTCCCTGTTTCCAGCTTCTTGTTTTGGAGGATTTTCCACATCTCTGTCTTTGATCAGTCATTGTAGACTGAATATTTTTGGACTTTCGACTGTTTAAAACTTTGAAAACCTACACCTGAGCACTTCAGGGCTTGATTTTCTCAATATTTTCAGTTTTTTCAAGTTCTATACGATGAACTAAACACCACAAAACAAATGTAAAGGAAATTCATAATATGTGATACAGTGAAGGAAATGTTATTCCTCTAATTTGCACATTTTAAATGCCAAATTCATTCACGGTTAATACTTGATATCCTCCGACAGGCGTACCTTTTGGTCCCTGTGGATAACGTTTCCTGAATGCAGGTATTTGATGGCTTTGCAGAGCTGGTACATCACATAGCGCTTGTGAATGTCTTTGAGTAGGGTGCCCTTCTTTATCACAGCGTGCAGGTCAGTGTCTGGCACAAGGCAGGGAGAAAATTATAAATGATTATAAACCATCAAGATCATTTTCAGCTGTGATTAAACAGCGCTCCTGTGCAATCATAGTCATTTCGACAGAAGCAGATTTCAAAACCTGAAACTGCCAGAGAGGTTTGCGCTAGAGAGATGTTGTGGACTGCAGAGTGGGAGGCCAATCTGTGGAGTCATCAGTAAGACGCACACACACACAAACGCTGGCCATTTCAGTGTCAGGCCAAATTAGCCTGCACTTTATTCTGCTTTGCGCTGATCTCTGTGCCGCACCGTGTCCATACAGAAACACTCACCCATGTATTCAAAGATGAGGTAAATGTCTTTATCATTCTGTGCTCTGATGACGTTCAGCAGTTTGACAATGTTGGGATGATCTCCGAACTCCTGCGCACAGGACAGAGAATATTTAAGTAACGAGAGAGCGCACACACAAAAAAAGCCAGCTGCTGCCTAGGAATGACACTTTTTCTCAGCGGTTACAAAACAGTCACAGCTATATGTATGACAGCAGCAACAGATGACGGTCACATGAATATAGGTCAGCAAATAAAAAGTGAAAGGGGAAAATGTTGCGTAAGGATATAAAGCACCTCGTGAGCAGCGGATTCAGCAGCTGCAAAGTAGGTTTATAAATTCTCCCAGGTTGTTTGTATCGACAGTGAAATGAAGTGTGATGAAAGAGCGAGTGGAAGATTAGCGAGGGCATGGTGCAAGCACTGTAAAAGTATCAGTGACGCAAACGCTTAATACATAAAGCTGTAAAAATGTTTATGAGAAGAAAAATAAAAAAGGGGCCCTGACATTTTTGGACGTTTAATACATTCAGAGAGACAAAGCTTGGGGAAGTGGAGGCTGAGATTATTAATCTTTTAGTCTTTGAAACTTAAACAAAGACAAGGTAAATTAGATGATTTTCATTAAAGATACTAATAATTGTCCTTGTTACCTGGAGGAACATGATTTCCCTGAATGTGCGCTGCAAAAGGAAAGAAAATAACAGTTAGGGTATGAACTCTAGCAGCAACATGCAGCCATAAACTACTGCACGCACGCATACAGTTTTGCCAATTTTATGCAATTTTTGGCACAAACACAGATACCAATATTCACGGGTAAAAAAAAAAAGTTTCAATATGCAATAATCCCTAAATGAGGTTATCACACGGTTGTAACAGATATGTAACAGAGGCAGAGTATTTTACCTACTAACAATGAACCTTTATTGTTTTCAATGACAGCAGTGCACTGAAAATGTAACCTTCGCTGGAAATTTAATAATAATAAATCAACCTAAGCATTGTTTTCTGCATTGTGCTCTTAAAAAACTTTTTTTTTAATTTTAAGATTAGTAAAACATGTGCATACACAAAAAAATATCTGTCATCAGCCAATATCAGCCCAGCGAGACATCAGTCCGGCTCTAATCGGTCGCACTGACGACTTCATACTTGCCCACACACCTGGGCATCAGTCCTGTTCCTGAAGGCATCGAAGATCTTCTTCACAGCCACAATCTCGCCTGTCTGTCTGTCCACTGCTTTCCACACGATGCCATAAGCCTGAGATGGAAGAAACATCAGGTCACCTGATCTCAGAAACCATGAGAACCTGACATATTTGTTATTTGCGGAGACACTGGAGAAGATCAGACACACGAAGCACAGGTGGCTCTGTCAAAACTCCAGAGGAATTTTATGACTCTTGAAGCTAAAAAGCACAGATCTCCTCTATTGTTTGGCTCCCTGAAGCATCAGTGCTCAAGGATACCCCACCAGCCCACTCTGCAAACAGGCTCCACAGCTGTGTAACATGAGTCCCAGGGGGCCTCGGGGAAGACAAGACGCGAGGACGTGGCATTTATAACCTGGACATTTCAAGCTGAGCAGCAATTTGCGAGTGAGTGGACAGTCTATGGAGCTGCCTTCTAGTCATGTGGTAATGGTGTGAGCAGAGAGGAAAAACAAACTAATTTGACACGGAGCAAGTGTTCGTCCACATCTGCAAGTGTAGCCTGCCAAAGTAAATAAACCCAGCTTACACCGCTTGTATTTACTGAGGACTTTAAGCCTGCGTACTTACAGTCATTCTTTAAAGCTTGAAGTAAAGAGGGCCTTAAAAATCCACAGTTAGAGAGAAGGAGGGGGGGCTGAGAAAGCATTTGAAGCAAACTAAAGAGTTTCATGTGATTGATTGTGCGGACGGCAACAAAATATTGATTTCCGTGCCATTCAAACCCAGTCGAACGGAGAAAAAGGGAAAAAAGCACTCACCCCTCTTCCCAGTCTCTTCTTGATCTCATATTTGAGGGAAATGTGTTCCTCCAGCTCGGACACCGTTGCCGACTCCTGTTTTTTGCTCATTTCCTCGGGTCGCTGCCGGCCTCCGCTCACGCTGGAAGCATCGTCGGACTGGATTTCCTGGAGACAGGTGGAGAGGCGGTCAGCGGCCAGAATGAGCCCCTTTGCGCTGGATTTCAACCCGAGCGGTGATCCGGGGGGGCTGAGCGCCGTCCTGTTAGGCAGCGACGCTCAGCTGAGCGCGTCTGCGGATGTCGTAGTATGAACAGCTGTTACAAACAGGAAGAGAACGCCTAGCTGCCCGGTGTGAATGCCCCTCTCTTTCATTACAAAACAAACCCCAGTCATCTCTGGAGAAGCAGCTGTTAAAGGGAAGTCCGCATGTTTTATTCGGGGTGACGTTAATCTCTCTCCTTTTACTTTAACTTCCGGGCCAGACCGAGTGACAAACTTAGACTTAATTACGTCCAACCAGAATGAAACTTCACATCCTTACCTTATCCCGTCTGGCTTATAGATTTTTTGTCCGCACTGGCGGTTATTTATACTGCAATACTTGTCCGGACATTAAGTCTTTTATGTCTTTAATGTGATATGAAAGACTCAACCCGGCGTCAAAGGAATTCACAGGTCGCAGGTGCGTCATCAAAGATAAAATCTGGAAGGAAAGAGGGCGGGAAAACAAAATAGACGCAAAACAAATCATGACTATATGCACTGATACACTGTAGAGCTTTCGGCTAAAAATACATGATGAGTATACAAGTATAGAGTGTGAGACCGCATTAGGAAAAAAATGGGTATTATAAAGAATAATAATATCATGTATTGATGTATGATGTGTATTTTAAGGATACACTGATGTATCCACTCTTACGTTTCAGGCCAATATCTGTTATTGGCGAATTAAGTTTCATTCCACCAATACCAGTGTCTGAAAATAATCTAATAATCTAAAGGGGTATCGGTATCGGTTATCGGTTCTGAAGTTCCATATCGGTGCATCCTCAGTGTAGATGTATCTCTCTCCAAATGAATGCACGTACATATTACACACATAATCATACAGTAACTAACATGTAAATAGTAGTAGTATAATGAGTAATACTGTATTGTATAACACAGGATGTAAAGATGTATTTCCCTCAGTAAAATGCTGTTTGTTCAGAATGGAGAAAATGCAAAACAACAGCAGCAGCAGGTTAAATTATGCTCTAGTAAGAAATCAGAATGTTTACTGTGAAGCTGATCTTCATAAATCACCATTTACATGTTATAACATCAAAAAGCTTTTGCTTCTTGTTTTTTAGCCAGTCAGAACGATGCACGGGAGGTTGATCTATCTGACCCCTTCTGCTGTTGTGTGATTGCTGGGTGTCGTTTATGTGAATTGTGATGAGAGACATAAGCCTGCACATTCATAGGAAGTGCCAAATTCAAAGAGTGGCGATCACAGGGAGAGCTACTTACCCTCTTCCTGTTTTATACATCTCCTATAACTTCAACCACCACAGACGCGTTCATCCTAAAGTCACCTGTTAACGGGGTCGCTCCTTAATCCCACACACTGGACGTAAACCGAGTCCTGGTATTCCAAAGGACGCGGCTCTCTTCTTCTGCTTGCCCGGAAGATCCACGTCGGTTCGAGACGCGGCCGCTCCCTGTTTTACTCCCTGTTTTACTCCCTGTTTGGACCGTTTAACGTGCACGCAGCAAGCGAGGCTTCCATCTTTCGGCACCGAGCTCAGTAAGATCCCTCGCCGCCGCGCCGTGCAGGTTTGTCACGTCTCGTTGCCTTGGTAACGGGTACGCTGCTGCGTGGTCTTAAAGCAGCCTCCGCAAACGCGCTTCCTGATAGGCCTACGGTGTGTCACGTGACTGCGACTGCTTCATTGTGAAACAGGTTGGCTGAAAATGTCAAACCTCCTATATTATTGCACGCAGGAACCAGATTTCTGTCGTCCGGGCCTTTTTTGGGTAGCAAAAATATCTGAAGTTTTTAGTGAAGCCGGTGGTGCTCTTCTATTGGTCCAGTGATCGGTCCCTCCCCTAATCTGCTTTACCCATGTGAAGAGATAAAAGCGTTTTCATCCAACGGTAGCACTATAAAGAAAGATATAGAGCAACAGCAAATGTCAACAATTCACCTGGGAAAATAGGACTGGCAGGCACGCAAGATATAAAGCAATGCTTGACAGTAGAATAATCACGTACACTTACAAGCACAACTCAATTACAGATCATTTTAACCCATTAAGAAATCTCATCTGTAATAGACTGGGGAGACAAGATAGAAGAATCTAAATTGCCTGAAACATTATGATCCATGGAGGCCCCGCATTGTAACATCCTGGTGCTTGACACAACGGGACCAAAGGTACACACCCCAGAGGTCATATGACAGCTAAAAGCCGAGTTTGTTACACAATGGGGCCTTCATTTATTTATATTTTTCAGGCACACTCTACAGATGCTCAGTTAGATTTGGATCTGGGGAATTTGGATGCCATGTCTGAACTTATAAATCTTTGTCACGTTCCTCTGGTAGTTCCTGAGCAGCTTTATTGAAGTTTCAACATGCATTGTCCTGTTGGGGGAACCATCTGTCATCCCCAAGGGCCCCAGGGTGCATGCTTGTTCTGCAAGGAAAAGAACTACCAGGATCTAAGGCTTTTGCAGCAGAACTTTACACTGCAGTGAGTTGATCCATGTTATTCAGCTGTCTTAATGTTATGTCTGATCGGTATGGTATATGGTAAATGCAGTACTCTTACGATATGCTGCAAAACTGAAAATCAACATTTCAATCACATCGATTGCTTTTTTCAGACCCATTATTGTGGTTTACAGAGACAGACACACACACACACACATTAAAAAAAAAAAAATGTCTTAATGTCCAAATACTTATGGCCCTAACTATATATAATTAACTAATCTTCATACAATATTGACGCACACAGCACAAGTGTAGTTGGAGGTAGTTTTTTTTTTATTTCTAAAAAGGTGTTACATGCTCTCAATAAAAATCAAAACTATTATTTACAATGATAAATCTTAATATAATATGTTCTCCCTAATGGTGTTCGAGGGTTGAAACATATTTAGCAAGCAAAATAAGGAGGGGGGGGGGGGGGGTCCACCTCTCTTTTGCCCACTTAATGTGGCCAAACCCTCACTTCAAAAGGAAAAAAGGATTAGGTATGTTAACAGAAAACAGGTACAGAGATGATGTACACAATTAAATTCTTCCACCATACTTGCAGTATAATTATTGAGTCCAGAAGTATTTTGGCTGCATTTATTCTTTGTTTACTGAAAACCTACATCAGCGTGTCTTTCTCTGTCTGCTAAAATGATCCTGCAGGATTCTACGGTAAAAACGTTAGATGGAAAAACAAACAGAACAAAAAAAACAAACTAATCTTAATGGCAGGTAGTGGATCAAATGAGGATGCCAAAAAGAAAAAATATCTTCATCTTACCATTAATACAAAGACTTAACTGTTGCAACCTTTTCTTCATGTGCACTTTGCTAAATGTAATAACTGCACCATGCTTGTTTTTAGGTTCTAAACAAATATAAAGTCAGACCTTTTTGACATTACATTATAAAGATAGAAAATAAATTGTTTCACAAATAAACAGCCAATGATTTAGGGGTTTATCACACATTTGGACAGAAAAGAGGCCAATGGAGCGTTTCACAGCGCCGGACGAGCCTGTTGGCCGAGGCTTCGGGCAGCGTATTGTCACAGGGAGCGCAGAACCTGTTCAGGCGTACGGTAAATTCGCTCCCTCCACGTAAAGTGTTTCCTTTTTTTTTTTTTAACTTAAAGAGACATTAGAGTCAGGATTTCAGACAGGCGGGGTCAGCCACGGACAGGTGCTTTAAGAGGAGTGGAGGAAGCGGTTGAAGGCATTGTAGGCCGACTCCAGATCAAACAGCATCTGGCGCACCTGATTATCATCCAGCTCGTCTGAGGCCGACATGCTGCTGAGCGTGGTCAACCTGGGGAAAAAGGACGCAAATCAACCTCGGTGATGGTTCACACACAAACGGTCAACAGTGTAAAGGCTCAATGCAAAAGTATTTAAACTTAAAAATGCAATAGATCATCGCTGTCCAATGAAAAACAGGGATCAGTTTTCATTTAAATTAGATCTTAAATGATCTCATCTTTAAATCTGCCCAATTACACTGTTTTGGGGTTTATTTGATAAGATACATTATGAGAAAAACTGATTTTAATGCGCCTGAAAAAAAACTGAGTTTTAGAGATACCTTTTCACTCGACAGTGATAATACAATACAAAATAAACTTAAAACTATCCCACATGAATGTTCTGACTACTAGTCATGCTGTGGAGCAACACTCTGACATGTCACCACTTTATTTATTGTACAAGAATGT
>KV751318.1:8830554-8843685 GCA_001698575.1 Mola mola | reverse complement strand
TGAACCGTGCAATCACAATCTCTCTTCTCCAAACATATTATCCAGTCTTCATTACTATATGTATTAATTAACCCACCGTCATCATATCATTACATTTTTCACATGAAGCCCTTGGAACCATTAATTCTGTTTTCCTAACTGCCAATAAGCTTCAAACACTTAATAAATGAGTTCAAATGTGACTGACTCATGGGGGGACCAAAATAGGGTAAAAATGTCTAAAAAGTTTTTACTGATGATCATAAATTAATCTTACATCCATCTCAAGTATAACACAATATATTTAAAAAAAGACTACCACGTACATGTAAGGTAACAGGATTTTAAAGAGTTTAAATAATCTGTGGCAAATGTTTTAGTTTACCTTTAGAGACAATACTCTCAACTACAGCAAGTATATGTATGTCATTTTGACTAATATTTTTTTACGTTTCTTTCTTATCTATATTTTAATTTTAATGATTTTATTGTTTTAATCAAGATGTTGCCTCTGTCTCCCGCCCAAGTACAGCATATTTAAATGAACTTGTAGCTAACAAGTTGTGCATTTTAAATATATATATATATATAAATCAATAGTTTGCTGCACAAAAATGGCACAAGGCTCAACAAAATAAACACTGTAAACAAACTGGTTGACCCGGTGTAACGAACCAGAGGCTGACTTTGTCCTTAGCCTCAGAGTCCGGAGGCATGTTGCTCATTCTGTTCATGGTTTCCATCAGTTCCCTCAAGTCTGGCTGGATCTGGAACAATTGGAAACAATACGTTAAGCGATTGTTTACTATTATTCAAGTTTTGAACTTTTTTTTTTTTTTTGAATGTACCTCATCCATGGCCCTGATCTCCAGTCTCAGCTTGTCCATCACAGTGATGAATAGCTGAGGGTTAGACAAGGTGGGAGAAAGTGACAAACATTGAGATAAAATTGCTAATTATTTTCAACTTCCAGTCAGTAACAAGGAATAATATTTTTTTCTGCTAACAAACAGGACAAACAGTCATTGACTGTATCAAGTCATCCTCACATTGTGCCTGGTTTTCTAAGTTCAAAGTTGGCAGTGGGCACAACTGGCAATAACAGTTAGTGCAACCCTTGATGGTAAGCCAAACTAAGTGAAACCACTTGAGCATTTTAGTACTTAGACTGAAAGCACTAAATCGTTGTATTAAAAAAAATGACTAGGACAGTTTCTTTATTATTCTGGCGACTGTTTGGTAAGAGGGAAAAGAATACATACTGAAACTATATCAGCGATGCATCGGTTCAGGTTGCCCTTGTCATCCTTGATTGTGATTGGCCGATCCTCCTTAATCCTCTCCATGGCTAAAGGGCAGTCGAGCTGGAAACAAAATGACGACTGTAACAGCCCTCCTAAAATCAATTAAGCAACTGCATTATTCGCAGTCCAAGTGAGAACTCACTCTGTACTTCCTGCAGAAGTCATCTATGGAGCCCACGTCAGAGCCCTGCACCTGTTTGAAAGCAGCCTTGTACTGAACCAACAACCGGGAACAGGATGCGGTGTACCTGAAACACAACAACTCCTGCACATTAAACAAAGTCACAGGTGCCAGTTTCTACACAAAATATAAAACTCAAGTGCAACTCACTCATTAGGTGTGACACAGTCCTTGATGTAAGCCTTCTCCAGTGCCTGAAGGGTCTTAACGACAGCAAACAACTCTGCCATGTTATCATACCTGCAGAAACATGGTCAATAATATTATGTTACAACACTGATCACATCATGAATGTCACAATCTCGGTGTGTTTATTTTAGGCTGGAAATTGATACTTACTTCTCTCGTTCTCTGGCATTTTTGTATAATTTTACTTCCTGAAAGACATGACATGACTTATGATAACTGTCTTGCTGTTGCTAACAATTTGAATATCACATGTTTCTGTTTTTATCCCTGGTTCAGTTTTAATGAAAATGTAGTTTAGTTTAGTATCTTAAAATGTACAAATGTAATAATTAGATCATTGTAATTCCATCTATGATCATGTTCCTTTATGATTTATGATGTATAAACTAAAAATCCTGCTTGCCAAGCCCTGATTAAACCATAGAAAATGATTTTCACTTACCTCATATAGTTCGGGTTTATTAGCCGGGGCTGTGAGAAAGAATAACGACAAGCTTTGAGGAACGTTGTCACTTATTGTTTTGACAGGATGACGGTGATGATGATCACATACATCAAATACATCAAAAGAGCCATCAGATTTATATGAATGTCTTACCTCCTCCCACACCTCCTGTGACTGATATCCCATGAAACATGATTCTGATGTTTCAATGCTTGATCTGAAAGAGTTATGTTACGATTCACTTAATTGTCAACAAATCTAATTGAACTCTAATTGAAACAGTTTTCACAACCTTTTCTATGCAAGAAATGTTTTTTGTCTTTTCTGTAGTCAGGAGAATAGTCCTATTCTCCTGATTTATGAGGTTTTTTCTCGTAAAGGATTATTGATGTCAGATGTGTTTCCGATACATGAGCTGCTTTTTTTTTTACACTTCAAGGAACTATAAGAACCAAAGCAGTCCTACAGTGATTTTAAAAGACACTTTCTGCTTAACCGCTTTAAGTATCTATTATAATTAAGATTTTACTTAGACGAGACACTCTACACTTGAAAGAAGCAGGACATCAACCTTAAATAATACCATAAGTGCAAGTTTACACAGCAAATGCCAGATATATTTTGTGTGACTGTTGTCCACCGGGATCCAGGTGATGTGAGTGCGGCTGAACGAAAAGTAAAATCCGGACAATTTTTCAAACGTGACGTAATAAAACAATTCAACAATCTTAGGCGATGTCACATTATAATTATCTACCTATTTTCTTTTCATTTAGACTTTTATAGTGCCACGTATATGTACATTTTTCAAAAACGTCCTGGATGAACCGCTGAAGACGTAATAATTATTGCGCTACATCCATGAAAAGCAGAATTTGTTCCGTTTCCAGAACACGAACGACACATACAGGTTCTCCACAGTAGTTCAACAATAACGGAAAGACCGCATTACTTCCACTCTGAGTTTAAAAAGTTGTTTTGTTAGACAAGCTCTGGAAAGACTCATGAAAACACTGAGAACGTGAAGAAAAAGGCCTCGTTGAACGGACAAGACCTTCAGTCTCGAGCGAGTACCCAAGAAGTTAGCTGTCGAGGCTAGCTTGCGAGCACTTCCTTGATAATTTATCATAACAGGACCAAATTATTACTCTTTCTACACACTAAACTTTGTACTAATGAATATCAGAGTGGGCATTAATACAAGATATGTGAAATTTGATGTCAATTACAAGGCTGTCTTTATTAAACGAGATTAAGAGACACTTTACTCACCCTTTCAGCAAATTTGCTATGACGTCTAAGTAAACACACCCTCCTGTGAGGACCAGCAGACGTCAAAATATTAGGTGTCCTCTGTGCCTCACTCAAAAACTTTTAAATCTTAAATAAATTGATGGGTAATGCAGATATATCAAGCGTAAATAGTTACTTTTGGGAGGGCATTTCTATTTAGCAATTGACGGAAGAACATATGGGTTTTTAAAACTTGCTAAATTTAATCGTTTTCAGTATTTCTAGTCAGACGTCAGTGGCAGTCCGGTGGCAGCCACCGTCAAGGCGCCAGACTCAAACAAACAGTACCGAGGACTCGTTTCTGGAAAAAAAAAAAGAGATACTTAACAGGTTTGATACGTTTCCATGAAGATAAAAGAAAGCTGAATAAGGTAATTTCATAAGGACACTTAGAATATGACATAATTATTTGTGATATATGGCGAATTTTAGCCATAATGCAGTGATTATTTAGGTGAATATCCATGAGTTAGAAAAGTTGGCTAGCTAAATGACGGACATTAAGCTTAAATTGTAAAATAATGGTAAAGTTATGATGTAAACGTTTTTTAGTAACTGTTTTGTAGATCAGTCCTTCATGCTCCACCATGAAGACGTCCAAACCAGCCGACAAGACCTCTGTTCAAGAGGAATGTGGCGTTTGGCTGGACACTTCGCGGCTGAAAGTAAAAGCTAAACAGGTAGGTCAATTGTGGAAGGTAGCTTAAACATTTTGACTAAATGTCCACTAAATTAACCCTCAGACGATCACAACACACTACCCCCTGCATTATTACCCCCTCATTATTAGTACAGTAAGTAAGATTGTTAAGATACCAGAATTTGAATATTTTAAATACTGAAGAACACAAGGATGACGATCTGCGCAACGACCAACTTATTAGTGGACTCACAATCTTTTATTGCACTTAAGTGCAATAGTATGATCATATTATTCTGTACTTATTGTGTTTCAGAAACGAGTCACTCGTCCCATTTCTAAACTGCTAAATCCTCTCCTTGGAGGTGAAGGATACAATTTGGCTGTGGCCCTCAACTTCACACAGACCAAAATTGAAATGCCAAAGGCTAAACAGAGCTCTATATCGACCTTCTTCGCTCCACAGCGCAGAGGTATGTTGCAAAAGTTGCCATGTTTGTCAAGCTTATTATCATATTCAGCCAGATAATTGATAAAGCAGATTTTCTTTAATATACATCTTTTTGTGTTGACATTACACCTTTTTTAAATTTCTTCCAAAAGTTCTCAATAAGATGTCTGAAGTAGCAATCGTGGATCCAGTGCTGCCTTCGACCACGTGCACCTCAATTGCACCCAAACCTGTGACTCCAGGGACGAAACGGGCACGTGAAATGGGTCTTGACTCACAAAACTCTGTGCCTGGTGTGGATCATGAATGGGAAAATTTGCCTGAAGCAGCCGCGTGGCACAAGCAGTCCTCAAGCCATCCACCTTCTCAGAAATTTGAGGAGCAGTTTGAAGAGCTGAACCCACCGCAGAGTAAGAGGAGACTCATTGCTACTTCCTCTCTGTCATGTGATAGTCAGCTTTCTCTAAAAGCGTGGAGTCAGGACCCACTGTTCACTTACAGCCAGTATTCTGAATGTGACCTGGAGAACCAGCAAAACACCACAGCAAAAGACTTTCATGACTTTGAGCCACCTCTCTTCAATAGTCCACAAAATGGGGAGGTCTTTGGGCTTCATTTGGATGTAGAAGCCACAACCTCAACTAGGAAATCCTTTAAAGGCATTATTTCTTCTCTGATGGATGATGAGAAAGAAAACAGGTTTTTGTCTCCCAAGTCCCCAAGTAAACACTCGACTCATTCCGACATTGAACCTCGTTCAACGCTGTCAGGGCCACATCAAAAAACTGTATCACCTCGAAAGAATTTCCCAGTGCACCTGCAGAAAATGGCTGACAAAGGACACAGCTGTGACTCGCAGTTTATTTGGACGAAACCGAGGCACTCTCCCATAAAACAACAGCAGCTGTCTCTCAGAGCTGTGGATGAGGACAGTCTTGCCACACTGTTCACCCAAGACTCGGAAGGCTTCAGGGTGATAGCACACAGAGGTGTGCATGAAAGAAGTCCACTCAAAGACCAGACCAGTAATGTGAGTACTTGGATGGTTAGAGCTGCTGCTTACAAGTCTGTGGTGGAGGAGAATGTAGAAGATGAGATGTTATTTACTCAAGACTCCCAGGGAAATCTGGTGATCAAACACTGAACACTACTGACATAATACTGAGTTTTTGTCCTCTTACTATTGATCATCTGTAGAGCAAATTCTGAAGGAGCAGTTGTATTTTGTTCTTATATTGGTGTCTGTGATGTGTCTGGAAGTTGTAACTGTTTTTAGCAGTAACAGCCAGCAAGCATGAATGGAGGGGTTTTTTTTATTTGGGAAAAAAAAAAAAAATACACAAACTGTTTCAAAAGGTAAACTAAAATACATTAAAGATTAAAGTTTTGAAAGGCAATACGTGTAGACACAATTTTTTCCTTATGCTGGTGCTACATCTGAGTACAAAATATAAAGACGTACAAACTAAAATAGAGACTACAGGAAGTGCTCCTCTGAAAATTAGTACTACCGTCAGTATTTTAAGGTCTACAAATGCAGTGATACTATCTGGATTTCTGGGCATTCAGAGAAATTAGTAGCCAAGTATTTAGTTAATTATTTTTGACTCAGTTCATTAAAGTGTTCTGCAGAATTTCTGACATTGTTACAGTGGATTAATTTCATGTATTTTTCATACAATATCGCACACTAGAAAGACTAACATCTGCCATTATTAATACAGTGAGCAGTGCTGCATACTTTGCTGCATACATAGACTACACAACTACCAAGCATTATACATGAAGAGGTAACTAAGAGACTTCATTAAATAAAAAAACATATCAAATAAACCTACATTTAACTCCAAGTGATACTTGTCTGCTTGGCCACTGAACGTCATGAGTAAACGTCAAGGAGAACAGTAAAATAATATGCTGTTATCATCTGAATTATGCTTGATGAAAAGACTTCAAAAGGTCATAAGGACATGTAAATATGTTGAGTCGATGTGATTTAAACCTGAGACAGGCATTCATTGTGTGGGGATGTGTTTCAAAGTGCTAGAGAGACATGATAACAAAAACAGCTACAACAAATGAACCAAAAGTTAATTTGTTTTAGCATCTGCGTACTAGATATAATCCCTTTTACATCTTTAAAACTGCATTAAATTACTAGGATGGATAAAGTAAAAGAAGACTCCAATAATGATGGTGATGATTGATGTCCTGTTGGTGATGATCAACAATCAGCCTGCGATCTCAGTAGGTTCTGTCACCAGTTTGGAGCCATCCCAGACAGTCTTGAACTGCTCCGGCACTGGAAACTCCCTCTGTAGAACAATCAAGAATATAAAAACCAGAGGAAAAATGGACAACTGTTGGATTAAAACATTCAGAGACTAGCAGGGAGTGACCAACACAGTCTCTCCTTGAACCTTATCTTTGACACTCACATATTCTTCATCTTGTGGTATCAGGATGTTCATCTCTGAGCTCGTTGCACTGACAATGTTGCAGTTGAGCGAGTCCTTACTCAGGTAGACCTGGCAGCCCTCTGTCTTGTTGATGGAAATGGTGGGAACTCTTCCCAACACCTATGGAAAAGTATGTTGTACTTAAAACAATTACCTTAAACTAACTCAAAATATGGTTTAATACAGGACAACAGGAAAATGTGACACCTTGTGTGAAATTAATTACACACTTTACAGTAAATACAGTCAGTTTAAAGCCAAATATGAACATTCTGTAAATGTTTCTCACCTGTAATTGAATTGCCTTGGAGTTTATGATCTCTACAATCCCAACTACATTCTCAAACACCAAACCCAGCTTCTTACAGTTATCTAAAAGAACCAACACATATAAAGGAAAATCATCAGAAATTAGGAGCTATAGCAATATTGGCCACCACTAATAAAGTATCTGTTTGTTTGTTGGTTTGTTAGCATGATTACACAAAAACTACTTGACTGTTTTAGATTAAATTTGCATCAAAGGTGTCTTGGCCCAACATACAGCTGATTAGATTTTGCTGGCCATTAGGTCACTCAAAGGTCAAAAAGCAATTTTTTTTTGGCCAATAAACCAGGAAGAATTGAAATGGAGAGGTCCAACTGGTATAATTTTATAGCTGACAGAACTGGCTACAGATGATTACATTTTGGGCTTCCAAGATCATTGACAGGTCAAAAAACACATTTCTTTGGTCATTTCTCCTACGTGGACTGACAAAGAAAGGTCTAACCAATGTCATTTGACACTTGCTTAAGATGATTAACTTTTGGGTTTCTAGGTCAAAGGTAAAAAAAAACAACACATTTTTGGACATATCTCAAAAAGGAATTGGCATATAGACGTCCTACTGGTGTCATTCTGTACCTAATCCCTGGGTCCATTACATAGCCAGCACCAGCTGGCTATGCAGTTCATATGTTACCCATCAGGTGGCGCTAACACGTGGTCCTCTTTGCACCAAATGACCTTGACCTAAAAATCTCACTTAGGAAAGCCCAAAACAAACAATACCACAGTCTGATAGAAATATTAGCTCACAAAAAATGACCTGGAAATGTAAACATTTGTTTAGTGCATATGTTGTAAGGACTTGGCTGCATTTGCAAAGGTTTGCACCTTCAGTGCATTCTTTCTGGTTTCAGTCTGTTTTCAGGCAGCTCACCAACGATGATGGAGTTAATTTTGCCTTTAATCTGCAGGGTGGAGTTGTTGCAGCTGAAGACATAGACAACTTGTTTTAGTTCCGTTTCCTCGATCACCAGGTCATGTTTCTGCTCGAAGTTCTCCTGTGAGAGCGAGAGAAGGGATGACACAAATAATTTGTGGCTGTGGAAAACAATACAATAGCTTCCTTTGAGAATAATCTAATGTATAAGTAAACATTTCACATACCACCCTCCATTTCTTCCCTTCAAGCTCCAGCATAGGGAGTCTTTTCTGGACAGCTGCTCTGGGTGACTTCACCGTCTCTGGGGACTTTGTTTTGTTCGGTGTCGCTTGAAAAC
The DNA here is from genome assembly GCA_001698575.1 of Mola mola. Classification (NCBI taxonomy): domain Eukaryota; kingdom Metazoa; phylum Chordata; class Actinopteri; order Tetraodontiformes; family Molidae; genus Mola; species Mola mola. The sequence continues at coordinate 8,835,196 of KV751318.1, read as the reverse complement.
GCAGATTGGGGTTCTTATGTGTCTTTTGGTCATCTGATACATGCTTCAGACCTACAGATGAAAAACACAGAGAAAAGATGTGTTCATAGGCAGAAAGGATTTCCCTTAGCAGTAAAACACCCACCTGAAAAATGTTAAATAAACTAAAGAAAACATTTAACAGACATTCTTGGAATTAAATTGTTGTGGCCTATTTAGAAATATGTGACTAAATGTCTTAAAAATTAAATTAAATTAAAATGTTTGAGTGTTTCCAAAGGAACTACACAATTATTAAAGGAGATGCACAGAAAATGTGAACAAATTGTGAAGTCATACTTGTGTGATTAAAACACTCAAAATTAAGAGAAATATCAGTAGCAGTTCTCATCATTGTTCAGGCTCTGGAGGTTAACTCACCTTTAGTGATATCCATGCCCTGGTTGAGCTGGGTGAACAGCGCTGAGTGTTGGGCCCCTGTGCTGCCTGCCTGAGGCTGAGAGTCGTTTTCAGTGAAGACCGGCGGGGGGCCAGGAGGAGGAGGAGGAGGTGGGGGACAGGGAACACTGGGAGCAGTGGGGGGTTCAAACAGAGAAGCAGGAGCAATGGGGCCCTGGAGGGAAGGAGAAGGTGAAATTTTACATAGCAGTATTGTATTGTGGCCTAGTCATGAGACAGCAATGCAATGTTTATTAAATGGCTAAGAGCTGTAGTAACACATCTCTCCAGAAGAGGGGAGTATTGCTCAAGCGATATCTCAAACCTTCATTGTCTTCTGACCAGTTTAGACTTAAACACTTTATTTCAGTGTCAAGACACGTTTATATGTGTTCCATTTTGTTATCCCTTTTGGGTTGTAACTGTTTTACTTCTTGCTGTCTGTCAGAACCATATTATAGTAAATTCTTTAATAAATGGACTAGCACTTACACTGTGTGTATACCGCATTGTCAAGTTTACCACAAAATCACACACTGGTGGCAAAGACTCCCATGCTCATCAGAAATTATATTCATGCCTATATTCATACACATACCGACATATCCGGTTTCTTTAGAACATTTGGAGTCTACTCGAATTCAATAAAATTCTTGAGGTCTTGTGCATTATTTTCTACATGTAAATCTCATATTGACCTGCAAGTAGTGCTCTGGTCATCTCTAATCCACCCTTGATTTATAATGAAGACTATTGGGTTTGGTTCAACTGATGGTGAACAGTTGAAGTTCACAACCATCGATGGCACACACACAAACACACACACAGAGTCACTGTCTGATAGCCGTGCACAGCTGCCAGACACACACACCTATCACAGGGGCTGAACTGTCACTTTACGTGCTTCTGAGTACAGCTGAGACTACTTGACCTTTGACACAACACACGTGTTGTGAATATGAATGCTGAACAATGCTGACCTGTTACACTAAACAGCTCAGTGCATACCACTGGATTAGAACCACTGTGTGTTCACACATGGCTGTAAAACCGTCTGACTGCCTCTTTGTGTTTGTGCCTGCTTGTGTGTGTGCATTTATGGGCATACACAAACATGTCTGTCTCAAGGAGGGGAAAAATAGCCTCTAATATTACTGTTCATTCCTTGTTTTAGATTTTACTGCAGGTTTAATCGATTTTGTTTGTTTGTTGACTGACAAATAACTTCAATCAGTCATTTCTGAATTGTACTTAAGCAATGTTTGCCAGAAAATAAAATATTAAGTGTATATATTAAGTTACAGTTTGATTATTGATCAAATAATTCATTTTTCAAGCTTTGTTTTCAGCTTCACAACTGTGACTATTTGCTGTTTATCTTTGTGTCACGTTACAGTAAACTGAAGACCTTTTGAGACTTTGTTGTGGATGGAAAATGTAGATTGAAGGCTTCAGGTCTCAGTTGTGATAGCCAAGTTCTGATTCACCAAAAGAAACACCAAAGTTTTCTTATCAAGAATTTACTTAATGTGTCAAAAACTACAACAATTAGAGAGGAGTGTAAATAAAAATAACTGAGCATCAAAGCAGCAGGCTGCGTTGACCCCCTCACTCCTACGTGTTTGAAAATGACTCACAGTCGGTACAACTTTTCACCTATGAACCTTTACCATATATACATTTAAACCACATTTCACAAGTTTTCGTGAAACGTGGAATTATCCTCAAAAATGCAATTAATTTGGCGAAAAAATAACAATAAAGGGTCTTCTGGCCCTAATCAAATGAGACAGTGTTAAAAGTATTTTGTAACATGATGTTTCTGTGTGTTTAAAGCCAGCTCCATATGTCAGCCTGCGTATGTCAGAGCGTGTCCCTAAACTGCTGTCAGATGACGGCTGCTCAGATCGGTGGGGGGAACAGCACTGCAGGTTAGGTTACGGTGCAGGCAGCGTGTGTACATGGACTCTTTGTCAGGGTCCCTCTGTGAAGAAAACCTCCATTCAAGACCCCCTGAGGACCACCTGTTAGTATCACAAACTCCTGGCCTTGTGCGCACACACACTTGAGCTCTGTTGCCCGACAGCAGGGACAACAGCTGACACACACACAGCCGCAGGCTCTCAAGTTGCTGCATCAACAGTTGTCGCACATTAGCTTCACCTGAGGTTTAAACCTCATGTGACATTTTGGGAAATACGTTATTTGCCTGAAGCACTCACTCTTCCAACTCCAGCCAGCAGCCAGTTATCTTAACTTAGATTGGCTTACAGACTGGAAACTCTGGAATATAGCTAGAATCTCTATCTTTTTTTGTTACCAACTGTAATAAAACTGAAAGCACATCTAAAGCTCAGTAATTAACACTTTATATCTTGCTGCATTAAAACAATCACACAATTTACTTCAGGGTAGACACTGCACAATAACTCATAAAACCTCAACTTGTTGTTTAAACACTTCATTTTTAAACACAGAATAAATAAATCAGACACCACGCATTGTTTATTAAGTTCTAGAATCACCACTTGCATGACTTGCTACATTTAGAAAAGACAATACAATTTCATAACTTCCATCCTGCATGGTAAGATAAGTTATGTCACCTGATTGTAGCATGTTGGCTCACATCATTAACTGCATATAAAGATGCACGAAGTGAGAGCTCTGCAACCTTTCGCAGCTTAAGGCCCACTTCTCCTTGGTTAAATATCAAGAAACACCTTCCTAAATATATGAACAACAACAAAAAAAAAAAAACCTGAACCAAGGAAACATTGGCTAGCAGAAGCTAGTTTGCACTGACTGAACACATCTTTATTGCTGAAATTATGCTTTTAATTTCAAGTTATTTCATTTATATGAATTAAGTTTGGATATTAAAAAAATTGCTTTAAAACAAAAAACTGCACCATTTTTCTCTTGCCTCCACATCCCACGAGACAATGCTTTGAGACCCTTAAGTGGACCACGATTCATGGGTGGAGCTTTAGAAGTCAATCCATGTGAAACGATCAGCAAATAATTATTTCTCTGAGTCACTGCTCTGTTGTCGGTTATGCCACATCCTCTTTGTTCACTGTCTAGCTCTCTCGATCACTACTTCTCTCAGGAGGCAGGGCCCATCTAAAGCCGAATCCTTCTCATTTCGTAAAGGTGGACAATAGTTTGTGTCTGTTTCAAACTTTAATGGGCTTTTCCTAGAACCATGGAACACCCTGAGCCTTTGGTTTATTCATATCCCTGTTGATAAACAGTCAAACAAGCCAACCGACAAAATTGAAAACATGACCTGGTTGGTGAGGTATAATTTCTAAATGTTAATGTAGAAAGAAGTTGCATAACATTTCCAAGAAGTGTTATTGTTTGGGTATTAGATGCTGAAACTCAGAGAAGACTCAGTCAGCTTTCCTTCAGTGAATAAACCCTTCTCGCTAACAAGAAAAGGGGTCAAGTGTGTGTTGATGGATTTGGTTTCCAGCCGTTGTAATCTCTGGGATCTAGTGAGTGTGAGTGCCGAGGACTCCCAGGGCAGACCTCCATAAACAGAAGTGTGTGTGGGAGTGACAGAGTTTTTGGGAGCTCCATGGAGAACTGCTGGGTATAGCCACTGGGGAGAAGCACATTCATACATTCATTCATTCACACTCTGCAGTTTTTTATGTAACCAGCTGCTCCATAGCTAAAAATGGAAATGGTCCTAAGATGTAGGAGCTAATTTGAGCTCCAATGTAAAAATATCACGGCTGTGAATGGAAACAAATTGAAAACACAGCTAAGATAATAAACTAACTGTTTTAGGAGGGATCGGTTGTTTCATTCTCAGGCAATTGAAGTTGAGGAGGAGAAGCTGAACGACAGCTTAAACGGCGAACGCCTATGGGAGTTTCATTTCCTATTGTTACAGGAGGATGAGTGTCGTACTCACAGTCTTGCTCCACACCAGTCCTGTAGTGTGGTGCTCTTTTATAAAGGCCTGCATCTCTGTCCAGACTGACAAGTAGGAACGCACCCAGTCTACATGACGTCTGTCACTGGGAGAAAATGGAGGGTAGTGAGAGGGAGGAAACAAAGACATGGAATGAAAATGCAGAGGAGGAGGGGAGGAAAAGTAAGGTAGGAAGTACAAAGGGAGAAAATGGATGCAAAAGAGGATGTGAAGAAGAATAAACAATGTTGAGAAATGAAATTCTTTTTTTTTTTACAGTGTTTCCTGTTGTGTTTT
>KV751318.1:8808852-8830541 GCA_001698575.1 Mola mola | reverse complement strand
TCAGTAAATGCACAGTTTGTAGTTTATGAACTGGAGAAAATCCAATGTACAGCCATTATGTCGACTGCTTATTTCAGTGTGTCTGTATGTGTGTTGTAATGGTCATCATAGTTTTTAGAAGTGATCTGAGGGATTTGCGAACTTCTTTTGACATAACAAGCTGCTCATGTTTTCTACTATATTTCAACAAACACAGGATCATAATAACAGCACAGGTTACCTTGCACTTTAAGTAAAGAACGTAGTACTTACGTCTCCTTGTAGTCCTTTAGCACTCTGTTGGTGTAGAAGGTGGCAGCATCGTTCATCTCCTTCACATAGGGACCCGGCTTCTGACTCTAAAAGAGATTTAAAAGTCATTAGTAAACACGTTTCTCACTGAGGCTGGGACAGAAGCACTGTGAGGTCCAGCCTGTATTACATAAACCTACAGACTACCTGACTATCAGCACATTTGTCTTCACTGGAGAGAAACAAAGCAGAAAGTCTCAGTGACATTTTGAAGTACTGTGTGTGGGGGGTGGGGGGGTTGCCCTGCTGACAGCAGCGAACACTGACCAGAGTTTGCTCCACAGGGTTTTCTTACCAAAGTGGAAAAGCTTTGATGTTAATCTAAATGATATTTATACATTAACTCAGAAGAAGATGCTGATGGGAAACAGAGACCAAGATAAAGACATATAAAGGGACAAAAACATGGTAGGCTATATTTATTAATAATCTTCAGTCTATATGCAACGTTATCATCGTCCTGCCAGGACCACTATAGTCAAAGCAAGTAGATTCCTCTTTGCATTAGGTTGTATTAGGTGGTATGGCTCTGTTCTGGGAGCTCACGTGGAAAGGTTAAGGCAGATTTTGACCTTATTTTTTCCTTTAAACAGTAAAAGAAAATCTTAAATTCGTAGTACAGACTTGTTATCTGTTTATATGGAGGCATCTGTGTGGTTTTTTTTGTTTTTGGTTAGCTGTAGACGTGCATTATTTATACACATTTGTGCGTAGTTGTATTTTTTCTCACCACAGCCACCCAGCCTAAAGCGGGGATGCTCTCACTGATGGCTGAAAGGTGGTTGAATAAGCTGCTGCCGCGGTTCTGCTCTCGGAAGGTCTGGACCACCTGGATGTGATCTGAAATTGGCTTCAGCAGGTCATGAAGTTCCATCTGGACAAGCATAAGAAGAAGAAGAAGAAGAAGAAAGGAATTAGGATTGGATTTCAGGAAGAAGAAGGGGGAACAGGACAAAAGGTAAATAAAGGATGGCGAGACCATGGCGGCTGGTATGAGGCAGCACATTTCATGACATTTCGAACAACAGGAGTTGATAACTTTATCGACCTGCAGAATTTTCTTCAACATGTTTCAGATACTTCTGATTTTACAGCCCCTGCCCATACCCAGCCTCAGTATTTTCTAAACTAGGCTACAGCCCGGTGACTAATTTGTTTCCACTGGAACGTCCAGTTCTCAGCTATAGCTCGTCTCCCAGCTCCCCTCCCCATCCCTCCGTTGCTCCAAACATTCCCTGGTTCATGGGGAGATCCCTCTGTCCTTGTAAGGCATACCGCTCCTCAAGTGTTTACAGTTTAAATATCACACATATATTCAGGAACACAATGTTTCAGTAGGGAATTGCTGCTGCAGCTTCCTTGTCCTGATCTGCATTAAACTTGGTGCTATGTGAAACATTGGCTTTTAATGAGCTGGGACAAAACTGTCTCTTTTTTCACAGGAGGAGCAGAAAAATGCACTGCACTACTGCTGGAGTAGCAAATTGGTTTCAGGTTTAAGTTAAATACAGGTAGATATAAATGTGTTAGTTAGTGAAATGGACGCTGTATTTTTTCCATATGTGCAAGGTAGAAATAACAAAAGAAGTACAGTGGGGCAAAAAAGTATTTAGTCAGCCACTGATTGTGCAAGTTCTCCTACTTAGAAAGATGAGAAAGGTCTGTAATTTTCATCATAGGTACACTTCAACTATGAGAGACAAAATGAGAAAAAAAAATCCAGGAAATCACATTGTGGGATTTTTAAAGAATTTATTTGTAAATTATGGTGGAAAATAAGTATTTGGTCACCCACAAACAAGCAAGATTTCTGGCTCTCACAGACCTGTAACTTCTTCTTTAAGAAGCTCTTCTGTCCTCCACTCGTTACCTGTATTAATGGCACCTGTTTGAACTCAACTTATCTGTATAAAAGACACCTGTCCACAGCCTCAAACAGTTAAGACTCCAAACTCAACCATGGCCAGGACCAAAGAGCTGTCGAAGGACACCAGGAAGAAAATTGTAGACCTGCACCAGGCTGGGAAGAGTGAATCTACAATAGGCAAGCAGGTTGGTGTGAATAAATCAACTGTGGGAGCAGTTGTAAGAAAATGGAAGACATACAAGACCATTGATAATCTCCCTCGATCTGGGGCTCCACGCAAGATCTCATCCCGTGGGGTCAAAATGATCATGAGAATGGTGAGCAAAAATCCCAGAACTACACCTAGGGACCTGATGAATGACCTGCAGAGAGCTGGGACCAAAGTAACAAAGGCTACCATCAGTAACACACTACGCCGACAGGGACTCAAATCCTGCAGTGCCAGGCGTGTCCCCCTGCTTAAGCCAGTACATGTCCAGGCCCGTCTGAAGTTTGCCAGAGAGCATATGGATGATCCAGAAGAGGATTGGGAGAATATCATGTGGTCAGATGAAACCAAAATAGAACTTTTTGGTAAAAACTCAACTCGTCGTGTTTGGAGGAAGAAGAATGCTGAGTTGCATCCCAAGAACACCATACCTACTGTGAAGCATGGGGATGGAAACATCATGCTTTGGGGCTGTTTTTCTGCAAAGGGGACAGGACGACTGATCCGTGTTAAGGGAAGAATGAACGGGGCCATGTATCGTGAAATTTTAAGCCAAAACCTCCTTCCATCAGTGAAAGCATTAAAGATGCAACGTGGCTGGGTCTTCCAGCATGACAATGATCCCAAACACACCGCTCGGGCAACGAAGGAGTGGCTCCGTAAAAAGCATTTCAAGGTCCTGGAGTGGCTTAGCCAGTCTCCAGACCTCAACGCCATAGAAAATTTGTGGAGGGAGTTGAAAGTCCATGTTGCCCAGCGACAGCCCCAAAACATCACTGCTCTAGAGGAGATCTGCATGGAGGAATGGGCCACAATACCAGCTACGGTGTGTGCTTTTTTTTTTTTTTTTTTTTTTCCCCCCCTCATTTTGTCTCTCATAGTTGAAGTGTACCTATGATGAAAATTACAGACCTCATCTTTCTAAGTAGGAGAACTTGCACAATCAGTGGCTGACTAAATACTTTTTTGCCCCACTGTAAGCTTTCTCTTTTCAAACAAATTCTTCCTGCAATCAGATGCACATGGTCTCCTCCAGCTGTGATAAATGCTCCTTTCTCCGCTTCTCAGTAAATCCAGCTAAAATCTGTTTGCCAGCAGCTTTAAGATAATGTAATGTATCTGTACGGCAGATACTGCACTTAAAATATGGATGCAATGTTTTTGCCTGGTGGGACTGAAAAAACCCCCCACATATAAATCAACTGTTGTTCATTGTTTATTCTGTCAAGTAATTAGTTTCCTGTCCGGTTTGTCAAATGTTTAAAAAAATCAAAACTGTCGATTATATATTTCCACTGAAAAAACGTCAAACGTTCAACTGAAATAAATAAATCAGACTAAAACAAACGAGCAATTACAAATATGTCTGAAAATTCAACGAATGAATAAGATCATTTCAGCAACAGAATTTGAGATAAATAACAAAGGCTCATGCCAAACTTATATCCACGAGATGACCTTTTGTGCATTACAAAAGTCATGATTCCCCCACTTACTCACATTCGGAGAGTGAGGACTCCATTCATCACACTATAACTCTGCTCTAACTTAAAATGTTAGTGCCTGGGCCACCTAAAAATTTTATCAACTTTTTATGGAGGTAAACTTTGACATTGTTTTTACAATGCATCTGTACAGTGATGACACAGACTCGTATATGAAACGTATAGAACTAGAAACTGCAGAAATATTCAAAAAGAAAAAAGTAGTAAATAGTATTCCCTCTATAGTCTGTAAATGTTTAGGCAAATTAATTTCAGATTTATCAGGACGGAGACTCGGTTTTTCCACATACCGCTCAGCATTTTTCCAACAGCTGCGGCTACATTCCTCCTGCGGGTGCTAACGCATCAACACTACTCTCATGTGCAGTTGTGTTATGGAGCACCTGTCACAAGCAGTGAGTTAGTGCAATACTTGTTACTGTTGGTACTCGTAAATGTTGCTCCTTTCTCACTTTAAACAGCTATCAATATATCATATGCCATGCATTTTTTTAATGGTTGGGCATACATAGTGGCTTTCAAGTCTTCTGACCCCCTTCTGATTCCTCAAAGCACTTTACAGCGTATGTCATATTCACAGATTCACGCATTCATAGACGTTCAAGAGTTGCCAAGAAGTCTAAATTGGGACTTAGGAGCCATTAGAGGAGGGTTCGGAATCTTGCCCAAGGACACTTATGACATACTGACAAAACATTTTATAACCCTGACCAGGGAAAAATAAAACGTCTACAAGAACCACAGAGGATGGATCCTCCTTTCTAGAACGGACAGACGTACAATAGCTCTCATATGTACAGAACAAACATGCAGGATATGCCTTTGAACGCAACCAATTAGAATCTCTTAATCTGACTCACAGAATATGGACTCACTATATCAACTACTGGCAGGCAATTTCACTGGAAATTCATCTTCTGTGCATCCTGGTTTTACTCTTTCTATACAAGCCAATTTTCTTTTTATTTTTCCCCTCTAACACCATAATAATATTGGGTTCAGCCGGATCTGGCACAGTGTGTGTGAGTGTGTGGAGATCTGGACATGGTACACTAATAATCTCTTAAATGAGCTGAACAAAACCATTTGAATCAGCGCAGTGATTAATAAATAATCAATTCATTTCTAACTGCCAATGTAAATACGAATGCATGGATCAGAGGTTGACTGAGGCAGACGGTCGTAAGAGAGTGAGTCGACAGAAGGATCAAACATGTCTGCTCGCATTATTTGATGGGAAGCGAATGTGCTCAGTGTGTTACAATAGCTTTAACTTCCTATACAAGCAGTGGATCAAAGATAGGGAGTAGAGTGCGACAATGTGAGAGCAGTGATTGGTGGGAATTTTTGAAACTGTGTAAGTCTACAGACTCTGTGTGTGTGTGTGTGCCAGAACCAGCAACACAGACACATCAGCTAACAGGCCGACTTGAGGTCACATGAGACACAGAGAGAGAGAGAGAGAGAGAGAGAGAGAGAGAGAGGGGGGCTTCTATTTTTCTCTCTTTCTTTCTCTCACACTTTATCTCTCTCTCTCACTTACTCACTCACACACACTGACAACAGGCTCAAATATAGAACATGCCCATAAAAAGTCAAAGAGAACAACAGAGCTGTGTTGCAGAAAAAGGCCTTGAGTTTGTAAGCTCTGTGTGTATGTGTGTGTGTCTGTGTGTCTGTGTGTGTGTGTGTGTGTGTGTGTGTGTGCGCGCACAGCACTGGTCAGAGTCACACAGACTTTTTTTCTGCTGCCTGATCTGTATTGAGGACCACAGTTATAGACGTGAATGAGTCAGACTGATGTTTATGTGTTGTGTATGACAATGTTTCATGGGCCTTGCGCAGAGATTGAAAGGGTGGGGTTGAGCTTTAGTTTAGTTTATTTATTCGATATGGGTGTAGAGTAACCTTGTTGATGCAACATTCGACTATGCACCAGATCCAGATGCACTGCCCTTAGTGTTTGTAGCAAAATGCTAATTTACAACACGCCAATGAGTCATGTTGACTGCGTACATTGGACCAATGTCCCATCCCTATTAACAACAATAGCCCCAGTTCCACTAGCCTCAGCTTGACATTGTATTTTCTCATTGAGAGTTTATTTAAAATTTTCTCATTGACAGTTTATTGGTTGGCATTTAACAACAATGTATTAGCCTTTAACATCGCTAATGGGACTTTGTTGTCAATTGTTTCTAATTTAATCCAAATTTGAAGAGTCCCTTACATAGCTGGACCAATTATGACAAAGCATGTAAACATGAAATCAGAATCAAATGCTGAAAAACCTGAATGCTGACCTATTAAATCACAATTAGTTTTTTTACAGATAAGATCAAATCCTTTCAATGCACAAGCCTATGATTTAAATAGTAAATACATTTTTTTCGTGACCAAAACACTGTAGTGTAAAACCAAATCTTTTTAGAAAATGTAAGGAAAACCAGAGTATGCTTCTGTGTTTTAGGAGTCGATAAAGTTCCTTTTTCTATATTTCATTTATTGTGATTTTTATTTCCTCCCCCCTTATATCTCACCCTGCCCCTCTTTTGATTCTGTCCACCCCACTCTATTTTTTTCTCTTTCCTTGTTTGTTTTTCAGATAATAACTGAGCACTCTTTTCATCACCTCTCATCCAATGATCTGACAGACAGGGAGTAATCACTTCCTGGTGGACTCTGCAGACACTGTAACACACACACACACAAACAGAAGGCCAATGGGATGATATCATATCAGCTCTCTGTCTCACACACACACACACACGCACACACACACACACACACACACACACACAGCGTTCCCTCACACCCCCTTTCTATATGTGAACATGCCGGGAATGTGTTGTATTAGCGTTTTCTCAGTCAAAGAGCAGCGTAATCCCTCTGTGAACAGCCCGTCCTGCTGGGGAACACAGGAGGGGAGGACGCAACCCAACAGAGAGGACTGAAATACACTTCATTCCTCTCTGTTAAATCCCAATTTGGGATCGAATGTCGTGAAATCTGCACCGTGCATCACCTGCTGCTGTTAACTTAAATTTGTACTTTCATACATATGGAAACAAAAAAAGATGGAGAGACGGAGAACCAAATGGTCCGTGAACGATTGTCCATGGCGGGATTTAAACTGCAGCGATTGCACGTTATGATGAGCATTGAAAACCTCAAAGGGTTTCACAGTACAGTTCAGGCCTCAGAGATAAAAGTTAGAAAGTGTCAGAGACATAATGGCAACAGTTTCAAAATAATTTTTCATCTTAGTTGTAGGGGCAAAATTTGAAAGTATCTCCATAAATATAGGGAGAAGCATATCATTAAAGTAACCACTATCTGCTGTCCCTATACAATCTGCTGTTATGTTGGACTATGTATTCATCTTTGGCTGTCGCTTTAGCTTTATTAGCAGTCAAGCTAGTGGGCCTACTGCTAAATGATGTCTGCCAAGATTCTAACTGTATTACAGGGGAGTCACCACTGGTTCAGGAGCTTAGATCAGACAGGTTTCACAGCTTCCGAGATCCAGGGATTCAAATTTGGAAACGGTACAGGTTCCGACAAGGACAAATGTCATGATTTTGGGGTCAAGAGGACACAGAAGTCGGGGACATGGGAGAGAAATGGCAGAACAGCGAGATAGCAACAATCAAATGCAGAGGTGTTGAGATGATATATTTATATCTTACTCTGTGAGTAGAGGATTTACTACAGGCAAGCCAGTGCTGATCATGAAAAGACAGAGTAGGATAGTTTGAGTTAGTGTGTGTGTTCTATGATGAGTTTATGCAACTCAATTACAGCTGCATTTTTCTGTTTCTTTTTAATAAAGAAAATGACTGTTGCATATTTACATTCCTGACAGATTAAGTTTATTTAGAAGAGTGTGATAAGGATCCTGGATACCAAAAAATCTGTAAAATTGCAATTTAACAAGTAATAGATCACTGCATGTCTTTCTCTATCAAATTCTAACACAAGTGCTCTTTGTATTGTATTTTGTAAATCATGACATCATGTGCTTAGCACTGTCGCCTCACAGCAAGAAGGTCCTGGGTTCGATTACGGGTCAGGGCGTTTCTGTGCGGAGTTTGCATGTTCTCCTTGTGTCTGCGTGGGTTCTCTCCGGGTACTCCGGCTTCCTCCCACAGTCCAAAAACATGCAAACTGGGGGTTAGGTTAATAGGTCACCCTAAATTGCCCGTAGGTGTGAATGTGAGTGTGGATGGTTGTTTGTCTCTATATGTCGCCCCTGCGATGAGCTTTCGACTTGTCCAGGATGTACCTCGCCTTCACCCAAAGATACTGAGATAGGGTCCAGCCCCCCCCCCGACAGGATAAGCGGTAGAAAATGGATGGATGGATGGATAGATGGACATCATGAAATTGCATGTTTTTTCCTGGTTTTAAAAATGGTGTCATTGTAAAATTATGTAATTTTAGATTTGGAGTAGTTATACCTGTTCTAGTATTTGCAAACAAACAATACAAATGTCAATGTGTTCGTATTTTGTCAATAGTACAAAAAGTCATTACTGCAGTATTGTTGCATTATTGACATAAAAGTATATGGTCAAAAATAATGTGATACAGCTCTAATTGAATTATAACCTGACCTACACTATTTAAGTCTAATAACAAATAAATGAAAGAGCAGGAATACAGGTGAATATTAAAGTTCAAATAACATCTATGATAGATAAAGTGACGTTGACCTTTGACCTCCAAAATATAATCAGTTCATCCTTGAGACATTTGTGTGAAGTTTGAAGAAAATTCCTCAAAGAGTTCTTGAGATATGGCTGTTGCTGGCACAGTGGCATAAAAATCAGAAGTGACAGATCAGCTGTCTATAAGTACGTTTCAGCCTGTTGTACCTGTGCAGGTTCCTGGTGTGTGGCAGCCATCTTGAGGAAAGTTCTCAGCGTCTGCAGGGCCTTGTTCACCATCTCCGCCTGTCGATCATAATGAATCAGAGCCAGATAGGTGAGAGTTATGATGTATGACACATTTTCGGAAATGTAATAAGAATTATAGACTATAGATTATAGACTACAGTTAAATCCAAAAGTATTTGGACAATGTAACAGTTTTTGTCTCTATACACCACTACAGTGGATTTGAAATAAGTCAATCAGATCAAAGTGCACACTTTCAGCTTTAATTTAAGAAGTTTCACAAATACCATTTACCATTTAGGAATTATAGCCATAGTACCTACATTTTCAGGAGCTCAAAAGTATTTGGACAAACTAACATAATTATACCGTATAATAACAGCATTACCGTAGTTTTCAATACTTTGATGAAAATCCTCTGCAGTCAATGACTGTCTGATGTCTGGAGCCCATAAACATCACCAAATTCTGAGTTTCCTTCTTGGAGATGCTTTGCCAGGCTGCCACTGCAGACAGCTTCAGTTGGTCCTTGTTTGTGGGTCTTTCTGCCCTCAGTTTTGTTTACAGTAAATGAAAAGTGGCTCTATTGGGTTGAGATCAGGTGACTGACTTGGCCATTGAAGAATATTCCATTTCTTTGCCTTCAAAATGTCTTGAGCTGCTTTCACAATATGTTTAGGGTCATTATCCATCTGCGCTGTGAAGTGCCGTCCTATCAGTTTTGCAGTTTTGTAGTATTTGGCTGACTTTGAGCCTAGTTTGTGGCCCTATACACCTCCAAATTCATCGCTCTTCTTCCTCTCCTACTTCTGTCAGCAGTCACATCATCAATAAACTGCAGTGAGCTACTTCCATTGGCAGTCATACATGCTCATGCCATAACACTTCCTCTACCAGATTTGACTGATCGTGTGGTGGTTTGGATCTGTTCCTTTCCTTCTACAGACTTTTCTCTTTCCATCATTCGGATACAAGCTTATCTTGATTTCATGTGCCAAAAGAATCTGATTCTAGTACTTGGGAGGATTTTTACATGGTTTCTGGCAAAGTCTAAACTGACCTTCCTGTTCTTCAATGTTACCAGTGGTTTCACCCTCGTTGTAAACCCTCTGTTCAAGAGATGCCATTCATGATGGCGTCTCTTGATTGTAGACTTTGAAATTGATACACCTACCTTCTACAGAGTATTCTAGATTTGTATCAATGTCTCAATGTTGTGAAGGGTTTTTACATGACCAAGGAAAGGGTTCTGAGATCGTTTACTTTAGTTGTCTTCTGTGGACTTCCAGGCTGTTTGATGTTGTTGAGCTCACCAGTGCATTCTTTCTTTTTAAAAATGTATCAAACTGTTACATTTTTTACTATCCTCTGACAGATTTATTTTTTTTTCAGCCTAATGATGGCCTCCTTCACTTGCATTGATATCTCATTGGACTTCATATTAATAGCTCCAGTCAAACAGCTGCCAAATGTCAATTCATCACCTGAAATCATCTATAAACCTTTTATCTCCTTCATTAGTCTTGAAGTAACAAGGGAACGGACAAGACTTGGCTGTGAAGCTGCATGTCAGTCAACGGTCCAAATACTTTTTAGCCCCTAAAAGTGGAGGTCCTCTGCATAAAATGGCTGTAATTCCTAAATGATAAATGCTCTAGTTTTGTGGTGACAGTCTGCACTTCTATCACATCTTGATTGTTTTATTTCAAATCCATTGTGGTGGTGTCATGGTCCAAATACTTCTGGACTTAACTGTATATTATGCATACTGAATATAGAATACTGTTATCCTACAGTACCTTGAGAAATGTTTTGCATGACATTCTTTCATTCTCTTTTGTTTACATTTGAAAATGTTCTTTCACACCTCTCACACTGTCCAGGCAGTGGATCTGTATCTCTTAACGTAAAAGAGAAACTACACACACACATACAGAGACAGAGTGGGTTACTCCCAGCCAGTTGTGTTCTGTGTGTGTTCGAGAACTCCACTTGCAGGGCGAAGGGAACCACCACAGAGGCTTTGTCCATAAAAGGCACTCTGCAAACTTAAAGAAAGTACCTCTGGCTCTCAATCACACACTCCCCCTCCATTCCACCCCATTCAGGGATGGGACACAGAGAGGGAAATCTTCTCGCTAGGTACAGAATCAGCAATACAAGCTTTTTTTTTTTTTTTTTTTTAGCGTTTCACTATCATTTTTCGCTGCCTGTGTTTGCTTTCTGTTTTGGAGCACTCCTTGTTGTTTTGAATTAATTCCAAGGATATAACACATCTATCATTGCCAACCAGTCCACCAGAGAGCACACTTTTACTCCTGGCAAGAGCATCGGTCATTGTTAAACAGGAAAAGGCTCTCCACCACTGGTTTGATGAATTAAATTAAGGTCGAAGTTTAACCATACTCCCATTACTGGCTTTGTAGAAGATAGGAAATCTTTTCCATCACACACACACTTTGACTCGGAAGAGGGGCTTTTAGGAGGAAGATTTGTTTTGAAATTCAAGCAGTGGTACTCCTAATATAGAATAAAAATAACTTTTTCCTAACAGTAGTCTGACAGACCTATCCTGTATTGACAAAATGTCTGCAGCATAACATGTTGTGTGCAGGTGTCCGCTTTATCATCATTTTGGATGCATGCAGTTTTGGATCCATAGGATATTCAATCAAAATATATAAGTGATGTTTTCTGTATTTATTTACATTAAAGCTGCAGTCGCTAAGTTTTAGAGGAGAGAGAAGTCAGGCTGCAATCTGGTTCTCCCTCCAAACCTCTCCCTGAAGAAAAAACTGAATCAGGCTCAGTCTAATAATAAATCTTTCTTTTCCATATGCTTTTTTTTTTGTCCAAATGCGGGGTTATATTTTCGGGTGTTTTAGTGGTGTCCAAGAATAGGCTGTTTTTTCTGGTCCAGTTGCAAGGTCCTGTTTGCTCCTCACTTACAAGAAATGATTGACACTCATCAGACACAGGAAGTTTTTTGCAGGAACTGACTAGTTTCTTCAAATGGGATTAGGACCAGAATGCAGGACCAGATGAGATTGCTTTTAGTTATTTTATTAAAAAGTTACCTACTGTCGCTTTAATCTCTCTGTGTAATGGATATCAAACTGTCATAACATTGGTTATAAAATTGGTTTAAACCATAATTTAGAAGATCAAAAACGAGCCTTAAACATCAATGCATTTTGCATTTTAGTTTTTATTTATTATTATATACTATTTTTTCATGAATTTTCAGGCTGACAGTCTGTATGTTTCCTTGAGAGGCAAAGCGCTGCACAATCAATCACTGCTGCTCATGAAGATTATTGCTCAAAGCGCAAAGTAATAAGTGAAGGTGACCTGTGGATCTATCAACATTTTGCTAAACTTCTCTCTTCTGTCTAATGGATTAATACAGGTGAGCATTAATTTTTGGTGAATGAATCCAACACAACTTACATGTTTCTCCACCTCACTTCCTATGGCTCTGCTGTAGTTCAGGTAGTCTGATACTGGACCATTCATTATGACATCAAAGGCCTCCACACACTGAGACAAACCTGGACACACCAGGACAAATCTCTAGTAACTTAACAATATTTTGTCACTGATTAGAACAGAGACTTTCTTGTACTCCCAAACTTCTGAGCTGAGAGTCACTGAAGCACAGACTTGCCTCCATCGATGCCGTTGACACAGTCCCCGTTAGTCATGCCCCTGGACACCTGCATAGTGACAGACAATTTCTCCAGGCGGGTCACAGCTTGCTCCAGCCGCTCCATTAAACCCTCCATGGTTAGAAACCTGGAAGCGAAGAGAGACCGGTGATTCACTTTTTATAAAGTTTGTTTAGTTTGCTTTACAGTTATGATCAGACAAAGGAAGTCTGATGGTGACAGATAAGAAAGAAAGCCAGTCCATGTCATTACAGCGTGAAACAAGATGTAACCAGTGCGGTGAGGATTAGAATGAACATTGTCTATATTGAAGATGTCTAGCCCTCTGCGACAAACCTCGTGATCATATCACACAGCTGCATAAAGGAGGGACGGAGGCCAGGCTGACAGGGAGGCCAAGGAATTTAGTGCAGTGAGGACAAAAAAAATCAAAGAATGAAACCTGGAAAACAGCTGCAGATGAAAAATGGCAGCCTGGCTGTTGCTTTGATTTAAATCAATGTGGACAGTTATTTGTACAGTATCAGTGGCTCTGCCCTTTTTGTCTTCACTTAAAAAAGTTAATGAGCTGACTATACTGACTATCTCCT
This sequence comes from Mola mola, assembly GCA_001698575.1. Lineage (NCBI taxonomy): Eukaryota > Metazoa > Chordata > Actinopteri > Tetraodontiformes > Molidae > Mola > Mola mola. Next base: position 8,817,514 of record KV751318.1, on the reverse strand, counting down.
TCTTTGTTGATTGTTTTCATTTGATTATTTAAAACAGAAAACTGCAGAAGTCCCAAAGTTCATTTTGCAAAGAAATAGTTTGGTTCATTACTCAGCTATCTGGATTCTGCAAGAGATTAGTTGTGCTGATCAAAAGAGTGATGTCAGTGACGCTGGATATTCCCCTGTTGACATTTCACAACTGCTGTTTTCATTTAGGGGTTAGACTATCTGGGAAAGAGGCTAATTTAATCTAATTTGTACAACATTAGTCAGCAACATCAGTATGTAATTATAACGACTGCATTGACAGGATTAGATAAACAAATCTTCATCTGTAACACAACCACACTGGGTGTACTGACCAGACATTTGTATCGCTGCAAGGCAATGTAGGCCTCTTTCAAATATTTATTAGTCAACAAAGTAAAATTCAATCCCACAACCACACTGCATGCTTACGTAAACTCCTGCTAGGAAACACGCATTTACTAATCTGACACCTGTCACCTTTACGTCCAACACACAGTCCAGGGCTCTAAATTATAATCTGTTTTATTTGCTTTACAAATAGGCTTTAAAAAAACACCCTCACAACTCTGTATCAACATATCTGTCATCTTTATAAATTACCTCTGACATATTATGATCTGTGAGCTGCAAACATGTACTGGTGGGTGTCCCTGAGTCATCGCTCTGGAGAAACAGCCCAACACTGCCAGATGCCTGTCGCACAACTCGGCTGCTATTTCTGCTCTCCAGGTCACATCAGCTCTTAGGTAAGATTTGATTCCTGGAAGGCTCAAAGCAGGTCGATTATGAGCATCAAATCACAAAAAAAGCAACAGAGTCGGGGTTACTTTAGTTTTAGTCTTTTTTATGTCAATTTCTTTTACTTCCTCCTATTTTTAAACGATTCTGTAAAGAACTTTGAATTTTCTTGTGTCAGAGTAGTGCTGTATCATAAGATCAATTTTTTTTAAAGCTCTTGACAAGGTTTGCAATTATCTTTTATTTCCATGTCAATCCAAATATGAAACCGATCTCATACAGGATTGGAAGATGACCCTGCATATACTGTATATCAAGCAGCAACCAGTCATTATATAACTCACAAAACGAAAAGTAAAACATGAAGACAACATCATTTCAGGAAACACGTTTACAATACTGAACAGATGAAAAACAAACTAACTAATCTGTTTATCTTGATGAATTCTTCATCACATATCTGTATCATAACTAAAGGCTATATTTGTGGTAAATAAATAATCTACCAATGTCTCATAGATCATTTAAGCATTAAGAATAGCAACTTTTGAGTTGCGAGAATTTCTTTGGCGCCGACTGGAAGTCTTGTTCTGTGGCCTCACCAAATTCCTCCCATACCTGGGTTTTTGCGTCTGTGACTGCCCTAGCCACAGATCGCTTGTAGCCGGTAGCTGTCTGCTGGGAGTTGAAGACCATTTTCACAGGGTCCTCAGCCAGACGTTCCCAGCAGACCCTCACAATATGTTTGGGCCTACCTGGTCTGTCTGGCATCCTCCCCCAGCACCTGATCCAACTCACTACCAGGTGGTGATCAGTTGACAGCTCTGCTCCTCTCATTACCCGAGTGTCCAGCACATGCGGTCACACATCAGATGATACGACTACAAAGTGATCATTGACTGTTGATCTAGGGTGTCCTGGTGCAGAGTGCACTAACAGATACTCTTATGGCTGAACATGGTGTTAGTTATGGGCAAACTGTGACTAGCACAGAAGTCCAACGACTGAACACCACTCGGGTTCAGATCGGGCAGGCCGTTCCTCCCAATCACACCCTTCCAGGTTGTCTGTGTGGCAGCTAAGGAGGGGAAAGCGGAACCCCTTCCACTCAGTTTTCATTGCGGGGAGGGGAGCTGCTGACCTCAATTGAGTGTATAGTTGGGCGGTGGAAGGAATACTTTGATGATCACCTCAATCCTACCAACTCGCATTCCGTGGAGGAAGCAGAGCTAGAAGACTGTGGGCTGGGGTCTCATCACTGGGGTCGAGGTCGCTGGGGTTGTTAAACAACTCCGCAGCTGCAGCACCCCAGGGGTGGATGAGATTCGTCCCGAGCTCCTCAAGGCTCTGGATGTTGTAGGGATGTCCTGGTAGACACACCTCTGCAACATTGCATGGACATTGGGGACAGTGCCTTTGGAGTGGCAGACAGGAGTGGTGGTTCCCCTTTTTAAGAAGGGGGACCAGAGGGTGTGTTCCAACTAGCCTCCCTGGGAAGGTTTACTCCACTCCGGCTCTTTGTTGAACCTCAAATTCATGTGGAGCAATGTGGTTTTCGTCCTGGCCATAGAACACTGGACTAGCTCTATACCCTTGCAAGGGTACTGAAAGGGGCATGGCAGTATGCCCAACCAGTCTACATGTGTTTTGTGGATCTGGAGAATGCTTATGACTGTGTCTCTCAAGGTGTCCCCCTGGGGGGTGCTCCGGGAGTATGGGGTAGATGGCCTTTTGTTACAGGCCATTCGATCTCTGTATTGTCAGAGTCAGAACTTGGTTCCCATTGCCGGCAGTAGGTCAGACTTGTTCCCAGTCAGGGTTGCTCTCCGGCAGGGCTGCCCTTTGTCACCGGTTCTGTTCATCATTTTTATGGACAGAATTGCTAGGCGCAGCCAAGCGGCGGAGGGAGTCAAGTTCGGTGGCCTCCGCATTCGGTCTCTGCTATTCACGGATGACGTGGTCCTGTTGGCCTCATCGAACAGTGACCTCCAGCTCGCACTGGGACGATTTGCAGCCGAGTGTGAAGCAGCGGGGATGAGGATCATCTGAGGCCATGGTTCTCAGCCAGAAAAGGGTGGATTGCCCACTCCGGGTCGGGGGGAGAGTCGCTTCCCCAAGTGGAGGAGTTCAAGTATCTCGGGGTCTTGTTCACGAGTGAGGGCAAAATGGAGCGGAAGATTGACAGACGGATTGGGGCAGCGTCGGCAGTGATGCGGATGCTGAAGCGGTCTGCTGTGGTGAAGAGAGAGCTGAGCCAGAAGGCGAAACTTTCAATTTACCAGTGAATCTGCATCCCAGCTCTCACCTATGGTCGTGAGCTCTGGGTAGTGACAGAAAGAATGAGATCACAAATACAAGCGGCTGAAATGAGTTTCCTTCGCAGGGTGGCTGCGCTCAGCCTTAGAGATAGGGTGAGGAGCTCAGATATCCGGGAGAAGCTCGGAGTAGAACCGCTGCTCCTCTGTGTTGAGAGGATCCAGTTGAGGTGGTTCAGGCATGTGGTCAGGATGCCTCCTGGATGTTTCCCAGGGGAGGTGTTTCGGGCATGCCCATCCGGGAGGAGACCCCGAGGCAGACCCAGCACACGATGGAGAGATTATATCTCTGGGCTGGCTTTGGAACATCTTGCTGTCCCCCCGGAGGAATTGGTGGAAATGACCGGAGAGAGGAACGTCTGGATCTCCCTGCTCAGACTGTTGCCCCTGTGACCCGGACCCGGATAAGCGTAAAAAAACGAACAAACGAACTTTTGAATTGCCAGACTGTGGAAAGTCCTGGCAACCCCGAAATAGATGGCTGGTGTATAGCATAGTATATTAACGTTTACATATGCAGACTTAAAGTCATTACAACTTATGGGTTTTTGAGTTTTATATAATCAAAAGTACCCTTTATACCTTTAATAAGGCATAACAGCATCTTATTAGAAAGGGCTTTCATCATTACATAACGCTTTACTTTTGAGTTTTTCAAATTCTATTCTCAAACTATTCATTATCAGAAAAGTAATTTGCATATAATCATTTGTTATTTTTAAAGAAGAACATGGCAACATTTGATTGTTGCAGGCAAGCATTAACAATGTGAGCCTGTTTTACAACCTACTCATTATATTAAACTAAACATTGTTACTGTATTATCACAGGAGCACATCTGTACTTCCCTGCACTTAAGATCAGTAAAACATTTTCAGTTGAGTTGCTTAAAAAAACTGCCAACCTGTGCATTTTGTTGTTTTAAAAGCAAAACAATAGATTGGTATAAGAACAGTGATAGGAAAAAAACTGGTGGATTACTGCTTTTTGTTGCAAGCACATAGTTGTAGCTTTGAGCGTAGCTTATGTAATTTCTTTCCATGTGGTTGTCTCAATCAAAACAATAACAAAAGCTGAAGTTTGTTTGTTGTGAGCATCAAGGGGCAGAACTCATAGTAACTAGTGCAATTGTGATTGTTAATTGAAAATGACAAACAAGAGTAAACAACAGAGTGGCAGTTAAGTTCACCAGCTTCCTTCTCCACCATCTATGTTTCTTGGTGTTTTTTCTGTTTCTCTGGAGGTTACAGCAACTTGAGGGTGCAAAGGTTAGCAAGCAAAAGTCGAAGTTAAATGAGTAAAATTACAGAGAGCTCTAGGTTTTAATATTTGGGACAATGCAAGTACACAAAATAAACACTAAGTTAATCATTTCTAGACATTTTAATGTGGAAAAATTATGTATTATGCCTTTAGATTCTATACATTAAATAGATGACAAAAAAATCTATGGCAGCATTTGCTTCACTTCATCACTGCTTCACTCATTAACGTCAAACTTTGTTTAATTTTAAAACCATGAGATAGAAACAGCAAGTGTTTGCACTGATTGTATCAGCCATCCACATTCTCCATGGCAACATAACGACACTGCTAATCATGAAATCATGAATCATTAAAGCCAGAGTGGCTTTAAACTGGTACAAACACTTTAAAACAGCAGAACAAGAAAAAATTTTGTAGTCAGTAGAATTAAGATGGTGGCACGCAGTAAAATTCATCTCCCGGTCACAAACACATTCCTCTCTCTGTTCCTGCAGACAGGTGGGCAGACACAGTGGCTGCCCCATAAAAACACCAACCAACAGCTGAGAGTGCACATGTCCCTGCAGTGGAAAGATATGACTGACTTCACCCTAACCTCCATGTGGCTCCTGAGCTCTCTGGCCTGGTATCTGATCTTTAGGGCTATATTGGGCCTCAGCCTACTGTTTGCTGCTATGGTCCTACTGTAAGATAGTCTAATGTAGGTCTCTTCGGCCTGTGCTGTCCTGAAGCCTGCCGACATGAGGATCAAGTTTGTAAACTAAGCAAGTCAATACTGACTTTACACTACACTTGCTTGAGTAAAACAAAAAGCATTGAATGTCTTGGTGTTTGTTTTATGCCTACAAAAATGCAGCGGCATCAGAATAAAAGCATCATAATTTGATTAAACTGAGTTTTAATACAGGATGAAGATAATGTAATGTACACACTGTCAATGGTTAACAAAAAGCTCACCATATGAAATCAATCAATAATCAGTGCCGGATAGAGCATTTGAATATAACCTTAAGGTTTGCAACTGGTGTGAATTAAATTATAAGATAATCAAATAATCCTTTCAGTCTTGTTTTCAGCAAAATTGTCACAGGTTGATTTCAGCTTCTAAAATAAAAGTATTGGATGTTTCTCTTTGCCATTTCTGATAGCAAATGTAGAGTCACTGGGTTTTGGAGTAAAGAAGCAATATGAAAAAAAGCAATAAGACTTTTTCCCAATATTTGACAAGTTGTACAGTAAATTATCTATTAATTGTGAAAAAAATCTACAGTTTAATTGATCATTAAAATATTAATAGGTCTGTAGGTGCATTAATAGGTGCAGCTCTACACGTGAGGGAAAGTCAATTGTATAATAGAACAAATAAAAAGTTGCTGGAACAAAGTCACCCCAAGGTCCATTTGGGACCTGATGTGGACCTTCTGATCATAAAACACGGTATTCATCAACAGATGGGTTCATTTTCAGTTAATCCACCTGATTTCTCCTCAGAAAGTTGAGTTTGAATGCAACACAAGCCAATAAATGGACAGTTGCTTCGGTGCCAAAGTTGATCAATAAGCTATCACATCAGGGTATCAATCTGTGAGGCATTCACTGGCTGCAGGTGGCCACATAAAGGCCACATCAAATGTGACATGTCACGGGCATGCTGACAGGACTTTCACCGTCTCTCAAATCTGATGCTCCGTTACTCCACGATCGGCAGGCTACAGGCTTAAAAGTGCGCTGTTATGAGATCATGGCGCACAGGAAGCAGGTGAAAACTGCTGTGCGCACATCTCTGTCCCCCCTTCCTGCCCTGCAGTACCCAATCCTCCACCCCCACCCCGAAAATCAAGTAACTTTACATTACATGAGAAACTCATCCGAGGGTTATGGGAGAATTAGGAACTTACCCCCTCCTCTGCGGTGATTTTTTTGTCGGGATGTTTGGTCGCTATCGTGAATATCCCCTCGGATGGATCCGAAGCTGCGTCCTGCGGTCCCGTCCTGCCTCCCTGTCCCGTCACGACTCTTCCGACTTGTCCTAATTAAGCAACGCGGTGAAACTGAGAGCCACCCGGCGCGCTGAGACCGGGACCGGGACTCAGTGCCGCAGTATCTCCTCTGGGGCGGACGGGCAATTACATCGCAGGCAAAAGAGCAGCCTCGGAGAGCCCCTGCTAAAAATAAACGAGGGTCTGACGCTACGGCACGGCGTACCCGGCTCTCTCCTGAGGGACGTGTGCCGCCGCCGGGGAACATCATCGTCCTCGGTCCGTGAGAGTGAACTCGAGCCAGGGTTTGACTTGTACCTCAGAAACCCCCTTTTCAAATTCATAATAAACTAAGCTATTAATATGCTTAGAACCCACAACATACTGTACTTACCCAACTCTCCATGGAGAATAGCACACTGCCCTTTCATTAAATTTTAATATTTGAGTTATACCAATCGCCCCCCCCGCCAAAAAAAAGATCCTCACTAATTTCTCCAAACAGAGGCCAAAATATCCTGAATTATAACCTCTTGACGGGCCAATCTCCCAAACTCTAGATCCTACCCATAATGCAACTTGATTGCTGTTGCGCTGTATTCACAGATTGATGCGAAAATGGGAAGAAAACCCTCTATTAGACCGAAACTACCCGCATTCCAAAGCACTTAAGTAGGCAATTTTTAAAATATGACAGAGGAGTGACAAGAACTGACCCTTGAAAACTCTCATCTGAACTTTATCTGCATCATCAATTTTATTGAAGTAGCAACTTTATTATGTAATCAGGTTAGATGTTATAAGAGCTGCTCATTTCACCCATAAGGCCTTGTTGTGCCCATGTGTTGTCATGTCACCCACCTACAGAATGTGGGCCAGTTTCATGTCTCTCCAGGGACCAAAATTACTCCCCGGGGCCGAGTAGAAGACAGCAGAGAACTGGCAGCACACTCTTCATAGCATGACTTACTGATTAGAGAGTGGATGAATCATTGATAGGCTGTGGCCTGAGAGGCATTATTATGCACCGGCCTTATCCGTGCAAACTGTTGGTGTGACTGTAACGTGAGAGTTTGTAGTCATGATGGTTTCACACCGAGGACGGCCAGTGCATCATCTGTGCTCGACAGCTGGCAGGCAGAGAAAGACTCTCACACACAAATACATGAAGACTACGAGCCTGTTGAATAGGCCTGTAAAGTAAACTACAGTCATTCAAAGAGGTTTTTAAATCTCTTACAGGTGTTAATTTCATCATTTTAAAATAAAAGATTATGTTATTTTTATTTTCTAATAGCATTTTAAACTGTTGTTGTGTACTGTTTAAACTGCAAACAAGCTCTGTTTTATGTTTGCATGACTGCCGGCTAACGTGCTACTGAGCAAGTGAGCTTCTTACTGTTCTTTGGTTCAATACGAAGACTATAAAATATAAAAGTAGCAGCTTAATGGTACCTGAGAAATACATGTTAAAGTAGTTAATTTTGCCATGTTTAAACTTTAAACAGTCTTTCTGTCACTGTCGTTAGCCAACTAACACTGCTTACGCTGAGTCATAGTCCAAACCTCTTATTTTGTAGCCTGTTTATGCCAAAATATAGCCTTGAAGGTAGCATTAGCAGCCTTGTTAAGCTAATTAAAGAAAAAAAAATGTGTATAATTACTGTGTCTGTTGACTCAGAATTAAAAATTGTTGTAGAAAATTGACTTGAGTGAGTTACAAAATTATCATTTAAATTGACAAATGCCATACTTGTGAATCATGAAAATAATCAAAGAAAATAAATTATATTCTTTAGGCGTACATATAGAAAGTGTAATGACCATCTTGTGTTATGTGTCCATAAATTCAAACTGTTGTGAAATGTCAGTTTAGTTGTAGTCTTCATGAAAAGAACTGTCACCAAGTCTTTTAAATATTGAACATTTTATTTCAAATTGGAGTAAATGGTGATGAAATTCAGAAGTAAAGGTTTTTAATATCAACAGGACCTTTGCATTTATATAGTAACATTTTACATGCCTTCATCCAGTGACAATGAAAAGCTTTCTTAAAAAGTTTTTTTTGTCATTTATTTTTCGTATTTCCCTTGTAAGAAATAGTTCAAGTATAAAAATTCCCAACAGTGTAAAATAGCCCATCTGATGAATATTAAGCAAAAGAAGCACAACTAATGAAACCTCGACAACAACTATACATTCTAGTGGAGAAAGCAGCATTCTTGCTTGTTTTTTTTGTGAAAATTATAATTATTTTCTTCTCTTCTAAACAAAGAAGAGGCAGGGTACAATCTGCATGCAAACAGGGCAGCATTTAAATAATCTTTCCTATAAAAGGCATAAAGGCATAAA
>KV751318.1:8795605-8806932 GCA_001698575.1 Mola mola | reverse complement strand
CTGCGGGTTGTACATGAGGGATGACCACACTAGGTTGTACGAAGGCTTGAGGATACACGTAGTGGGCTGGGATGCTGCGAAACAAACACACACATGATGGGTTAGTTCGATTGACTCGGTTTGACAGTGTTAGCATCCACCCTAAAGCCCCAACCTGACTTCATCACACTGCGGCCAAGCTTCCCGTCCACCAGTCACCACCCAGCCCCAGTCCAATCCACCAGTCAAGAACACAGGAAATGCCTGCTAGTAGTGATTAGAACAATATAGGGTTGCCAAAATAGAAAATTCTCTGTGAAAATGGAAGGTGAGGAAAACTTTGGCACTCAATTCTACTGAACATGAAAAATCACATTTATAGGATTGCATTTGAATGAGGTGGTGATTTTATCTTGGGAATGATAAAGGAAGAGGCTTCATATTTTCTGTTTTGGTCAGTTCTGAGTTTCATGAGATGGAACTACAGAAAGGTAGAGGGAGACGAGATTAAAAGAAAAAGTTGGGGATGTGCAACCTGTAGCTTGTTTGTCCGTCGCATGTGGGTTAGGTTATAGTGCTGCCCCCCTCAATGCTGCAGGGCGAACAGGCGGGGAGGAGATGCGTGAGGCTTACAGTGTCGGGGCTGAGGGGTGCGGACAGAGGAGATGAGTCCAGGGAAGCATTGTGGAAATGTCACTGCCACTTTGACAGCTGGACAGTTTTCAAAAAGTGACCCTGCTGGCCATTTCCCCCTCTGTGTAAGGACAAAGAGCCGGGGAGGCAGCGGGGGGAGCTGGGACTAGCCTCCGCACCCAGAGGGATGTTTTGATTAAATAAACAATTATGAACAATGAGCACATTCTGCCCTCCACTACATAGCCATATCCCTCCCCCCACACTCTATAAGGTCTGGAAACTTAGTTGGACAGCAGGCACTTTTGAGATTTGCACTACAGGTTCAGAAAGGTCTAAGTGGAAGCAAGAAGAAGAAACTTCTTCAAAGCTTTAGACCTCATGGGAATTAGGGTTTTTGATGTCCTGAAAAAAGCTTCCCTCCACTTAAGAGATAAAAAGAGCAGACAAATTCAATCTCACGTTTATTCAAATGGCATGACAAGCATCAGGACAGCTGGACTAGAAAATTTGATATTTGTCACATGGTTCCAACACCAGCTAAGTGATTGATATGTTTGAATGAAGGTGGCTCAAAAATCCATTGAGAGGAAAATCAGGTCTATCAAGCTGAATCTGCATAAATGAACATTTTTTTAAGATTGGGGTGAGAGAGGAAAGGATGTGCAGAAAATATTAAAGGTTCAAAAGGCAGGATCTATCGTGGCAACCCTATTGTCAGCACTCCATTGTCCAATCCAACCCACATCTCAACCGAAAACAGTGCACCAGGAGAAAAACAGGAAAAAACAAACAAGGGCAAGGCGTGAGAGAGGAAGGAATATATTAAAAAAAATAGTCCACTTTGACTCGACTGATCACAGAAACAACAACAAAGGCACAGCACAATCACCCAGCCAAAAAAGACAGGAGGGAAGGAATAAAGGGTATGTAGGAAATTGGTGCGGCAGTCATTCGAGGTCAAAGGTCAATATTTTTATTGTCAGACGCCTCAGTCTAAACATATAAAATGGTGCGCACACTCACTCACACACACACAAACACAGGTTAGACCAATTTTCGAAAGCAGTAACAAAAATGTTGGCCTTGAACGCGGCCAGTGTTTTCTCCATAGCTGCACTAATTGGAAACTCCTCACAAACTTTCATCATCATGTGACACTGACATTCTCCCTTGAGACAGCAGTAATGAAGCTCAGCAGGGTGAAGCATGTTTTGCAGCGTGGCTTCTGAGGAAAACATCTCTGAAACGTGGCCGAGTACGACTCCCCACACAAAACCGTAGAGGAGCCATTTCACGTCTGTTCCACGAAGTTACTGAATTATTCGCGATCAGCGGAAAGAGAGGAAACTCCTCAAACTGGAAGGTGGACGACTGGCCATGTTCCAGTGTGCAATAAAATTTGACATCGGGGCTTGTTCACGGAATTAATCATCTGTTATGACGGACTGTGAGGACTCTTGATCAGATTTGAATATTTCTTTTGAGAGTCAAATCACAAATCATCCGTATTACAGTTTTTGGTATTTAACTGCAACGCATTCTTACCGATTAGATCTTGTCTGCTAGTTTACTACTACTGCAGTACAGCAATGAAGGCACCTGTGTCATAGCGGTATTGAGTAAGAGACGATGGGAATACGGAGTAGCAAGATGGAGTTCGCTTGCAGTGTTACAATACCTGTATAGCACTGATTTCAACGTACACACTACAGCTGAAATTACAATTACTGATTATTTTCTCGATTAATTGATTAATCATTTACTCTATAAACTGTCCAAATGCAGAAAGTGCCGTTAAATTGCATCTTTACTCCAATCAGTGACAAAGAAAAGCAGCAAACCCTGATGTTTCAGAAGCTGTAGATAACAAATTGAAATTTTTGCTTGAAACAAAAATGATTATTTGATTTTAACAATAGTTTCTGATTAATTTCATTTCAATCAACTAATTGATTCATTGATCAATTGTTGCAGCTCTGGTACAAACATGAGAAGTTTTTGTAATCCAGGCCAACCTATTAGATGAAGGACATGAGTCCTCATAAAGAAATGATGACTTAAAGAAATACTGTACATATAGAACCTCTTACCTGTTGGGACGTTTGGCCATCTAGATTGTTTTGGTGTGTGTTGCTGAATTTTGGAGATATTTGCAAACATATTTAGCCACAATATCTCCAAAACTCTTGTTTCAATTCAATTCACACCAAAACAATCTAGACAGATACGTAGCACAACAGGTGAGACCAAAAAACATGTGTTTTTGAACTGTCCCTTTAAAGTGGAACTCCACCAATTTGAATTTAGTGAGAACTACTGCATAAGTGAAAAACATTGTGTTCACCCTTCAGTATCTACATAGGGAGCAGGCCAAATGTTATAAATTTGGAGTCTGTTGGGAATCATGGCTCTATTGTGTGAAATCTCTTTAGGGAATCAGCGTCAGGGGCCAGAAAGCTGCTCAGTGGCACATGCAACCAGAGAAGTTTGGGTATAAAATATCCAGATTTTAGCTTTCTTGAATGCAGATAAAATAATCTAAACATGACGCTTTTCTAGGCTTTCCATCGAGCGTTTCAATTTCCTCTCCAAAAACATCTCGCTTGTCGCGGTGCTTTATCCCCTCAGCTTTTGTGGATTAAAGATTAATGATAGTAAAGAATTAGGTTTACTAGACCAGCAAGCTGCTCCTCATGGCCGCTCAAGCGCGAAGCATTACGTTAGCAGCTACCAGAACTAAATGTATGACTGAAGTTTTAGGTGAGCTGTGGGAAGAAGAACAAGGAATAAAAAGTATATCTCAGCATCTGCTGCATCAATTTTGTGCATCAATTGCTGCGCTAGATTGATGGAGTACTATTTAATACAGCTGTTGGTGTATATTATGATCACATTTGGCCTTTCGGTCAATCTCAAGAGGTCATGACTCTGCCCAAATGGCATAAAAGGAACATCTAGCCTCAAACTTTCACTGGCACCAAACCAGCAACAACTGTGTGTGATTGAGTTTAGAGGCTGGAACTCAGACAGCCACTATTTTTGACTGTGCAACATTTTTAAAAAAGGGCTTCCAGTGGCATGCACCCATCTCCCCTGCTCTCGAAATCTAACTCCTTGCTCATTTTCGGCTCCAACCTCGCTGTCTCCAATTCCCCACTTCCACTGTATCTATGGGGATGGTCCACTACCTCACATGTACACACAGCAAGTGCAGGGGTTTGGCCATGGGAAGCTAAAAATCTAGTTGACCCACGCCAATAAAATAAATAAAAGATGACACATGGTAGTCACAGAATGAGAACATAAATATCGCCACGGTCTCTTGAGTGTTTTGTGAAGCCAAGCTGGTACCTATAGTTTGGCGAATGTGTGTATGTGTGAGTGGGTCTTCACTGGAATGTGAATACGCAACCCAGTGGTCATTAAAGTTCAAGGCTAAATAAAGGTTCCCTGCCGTCGTGCGCGCTGTCTGCAGAGGGTACAAACATACAGCGAAGTTCTATCATTATGTTCAACGGCTGTGTGTGCTTTTTAAACAATGAAAGAGTGACTGCAGCACACACACCTGCCCCGCTTCAATAGAGCGCTCATCGGTTTTTCTGTGTTTTTTCTTTTTTTATACTCCTCACGGGCATTACACGTTTTATTACACACCCTTTAATATGTTATGAATCATTAAGCCCTAATTGTATTAATCCTTGTGTTCCACTCATCAGCGTGTCTCTTCATGCTAGAACATCTTATATTAAAGTCCGAATTGTAGTCTGGGCAGAATAAGTGCTCAAAAGGTTGTTTTTTTTAACTTTAAAAAACAAAAATAGGTATAAAAAACAAATTTTTTTACACATAGAGTACTACTTGTATATGACAAACTGATTATTCAGATTCAAATGCAATTGTTAAGACAAGGATGTAAGTTTACATGGCCTCTGACCCTGTTTAAAGGGCTTCTGCTCTGCACTTAGATGACAGACAGAGATGGTCCCACACCCCCACCGGACCCCCAACGCACACACGCACGCGCTGAGCTGCATGCGACTGCAGCGTCAGCATTCAGGGCTTTGTGCAGCACAATGGGTGCGCTTGTTTTCCTTAACACTGCGGGCCCATATGACGAAAGCTCACACGCAGAGAATGAGAGTGAGGGAGCGAGAGATACATCCAGACACTTGTTTGTGTCACACTGGAGACTTGGGGCGAGCTGAACGTGCACGTGAATGGACAAATACGAGCAAACACGTGAATACAATAAGGGCGCACACTCAATGTATCAACGCGCGACGTGCGCGCATAAATGCACATACAGCTCATTTTAGAACTGATAGGCTTGTCGTTCATTCACGAGACAGCCACATACGCATTTCTGATTGATGCTACATGACTTAACACAAGCCTGTGTTGTGTAGAGAAGAGCAAAGTTGCCATACAACAGCAAAACTCAAACTGAAAATGTAGTTTCTTGTGCTAAACTAAATAAATAAGGTTTTCACGAGGGATTGCGGAGGATGAGAATTAAGGCAAAGAGGGATTTTGTCGTTTTGTTGCTGCTATGTTGCGTTAATGTGAGAAACTACAGGTTGATGGGAGGATGATGATATAAGCACACACAAGCAGTGATGGCATGTTATTCTTGAGGGATAAGTTGAGAAAAGAGAGTCAGGAGGAGATCAAGAGAGGGGGGGAAAACATGAAATCACACAGAAAGGTCACCACTCACTCCAACAAGACAGCCAAAAAAGACAAATGAAACAGCACATCCTGTTAATCAAAACAGGTAAACCACAAGCTAATTAAAAAAAAGAAAAAAAAAAAACAAACCAAAAAACTTTTTTTTTCCACAAAGAAAAAATAAATCACCCCAAAAAAAAAAATTCAATCAATCCAGCTTTTTTTTTTTCATCATTAGATTAAGAAAGCACACGGTTTAGCTAACAACACCACTTCATAACTGCACACAAAGCTCTAAGTTCTATTCAAAAAAAAGAAAAAAAAGATCAAAACCCACATACATGCATCTATAATCACCATTTCGAGAGCTTGTTTTTGTGCGTTTGAGTCTACAGGTAATTCCCTTCTCTGATCTGTGACTACGTTCGCAGAACTATTCCACAAACCAGCACCGTAAGCTTAACCGAGAGCGAGCCTGTCGAACCAGAGAAAGACAGATAACATTGAGTCAGACTGGAGGTTTCCATCATAGTCCACTCAGCACAAACACACAGCTGGCTGCACGCACTCGCACACATCTCTACAAACCAGCACACCTAGAAAAGGCAGTTTGACTGGCTGTTTGGTGGGCAGTGGTGAAGGACAAAGCTACACACAAGCTAATGTCCACCTCCGAATTATCAGCCCGTCATGAATGTTTGGGGAGAACAGGGGAAAACCTGCATAAAAATCAACATATTTGAATAATTTGGTCTATACATACGTCATCCGAATGCACGTAGACTCATTAGTACTTACCCGTAAGGCCTTTGGATGAACGCTGGGTGAATTTGGGGAACACCAAAGGTAAAACCTGTAAAACAGGGAAAAAGAAAATGTGAATTCACACAGTACATAAAAAAGAGGCCACTACTCTACTCTCGTTCACTAAAAAATAACTCGATTCCCATCTCTCTAACCTAATAACCTCCTCGTGTCTGCTGCAGCTACCTAAAAAAACAAGCCAACCCCGAGGTAAAAATCAAGGATTGACCTGCTTTTCTTGTTTGTTGCCCTGCCGAAGACTTCACACTCCCAAACAGCAGAAATTTGATACGCCTGGTTGCCATTTTTGTTTCGAGACAGCTACATTTCTGTGGCTTGTTGATCGACATAAATACAGTATTTCTCTCTGTACTTTATCACCCTTTGGCTGTCGTTACCTGGCTGCATCACCCGAGGCTTGGCCCCCAGGTAGGCCAGGTTGACATTGGCCTTCCTGCCATCAATAATTGGGTTGGGGTCCTTGCAGGCCCGGTCTGCAGCCGAGCGGTCTGCCATCGTCACCTGATGGAAGGGGAATAAAACACACACACGCACACGCACAGCATGAGAAGAACGTGGAAGAAATGCCCTTTTCATGCAAACTCAACAGGTTGGGCTCAGCAGCGCATGTTAGGAAAGTTTGTACATGTGTGTCCTTCATCTATCAGCCTCACGCAGGTGGTGAAACATTCAACAGTGAATATTGACTGAACGTGGTTACATAAAAAATGAGCGAACTTCAGCAGCCTTGCCAAAATCTCTACGTGTTAGTCCCCACACATGCTAAAACATCCACAGCTGCACGGCAATTTTACATAATCCTGATAAATCTTAAAGCAACCCTGATACATTTTCATTTAAAAGTCCATCTGGTTAAATGCACGACTGGATCAAACGTTCACCGAGAGTTAAACAGGGAGGAGGGAGCCAAACATTTGGAGCTGTAGTCGTAGGAGAAACGGTTGCTGGCGCAGCTGTCAGCGGGGGGTCAGCTCGCTTTAAAGAGCGTGTCGGGGCGCAACAAGTTGCTGGGATGGCGACAGAAGCCGGTGGCAAATCTTAGGCTTAACTAAACACAAAACATTACGGGATTGCATCTAAGATTCAATTAGTCATGATGTTGAAACGGCAACGGGGACTTTGGACAGGGTCCGCATGATTCCTCTCTCCTCTAAGCGCGTCAAAATGCGCATTTTTTTTTGTGCGTAAAACTGCGCGACGTGTTATTTGCTGACTTCTCAGGGGGATACTTACGAATCCATAACCCCTAGACTTGCCGGTCTGTCTGTCGGTGATGACCACCGCCTCTTCAATCTCACCGAACACCTCGAAATATTTCCTGAGACTTGAATCCGTGGTGTGGTAGGGGAGACCCCCGACAAAAATCTTCGTATAGGTTGTGTCCTTTTGCGTGGTGTGCATCGTTAGTGCAAAGTACAATAAATAACAACAACAAAAACAACAACAACAACAAAAAAAAGAATAGTGCAATGTCTCCTTATCACTTAGTTCTTTTGGATGAACAGCGAGAGAAAGAGGGCTCAGTTGGCTCTGCGAGAAATGTTTTTTTTTTTCTTCTTCTTCTTCTTCTTCTTCAGAAGGGAAAACAAGACGAAGACCCGACAAAGATGTAGCCTGGAGGTAGATGTATCTTCCGACAGGTACGAGGGCAGCTTGGAGCGGATTGTCCCGGAGAGACCATCAGGTGTTTCCAGCTCTTCTCGGCAACTCTGCTGTCTAACTAAATAGGTTTGGGACCCATTCCTAAAAGCGCTGCGCTTAACTCCACCCAGCGTTCTGTCGTCCACCTCCGCCCGCCCACCGGCGCGCACCAACAGCTGGCGATCAAACGTGCGCCGTGGGGAAGAGGGGCCAAAGAGTCGAATGGGACCCAACAAAACCGGGACCCGCGGTGTGGCCAAAACGAGAATTAATCAAACAAAAGGAAAAAAAATTACTCCTTTGTCTCTTAGGAAAAGGAAAGTGATAATAATTCAGGCACTGATGCGGTGTGGCAATACCTTTATTCAATAGCTGCTGTAGTTAAGTACAATTTTGAGGTACTTGTATTAGAGTTTTGAGGTTTTTTTACTTCATAAGAGACACATGCTATTTATTTTATTGGCAATCAGATTAAAAACGAGGGGTTATAAGTAATTGAGAATTAACTATAATTAAGAATGATCGAGTTATCCAGCCAGATACGTAATCTCTTGACACTTGTGGTCTATGTTATCTTTAGAGCTGCAACGATTAATCGATTAGCCCGTTCAAAGACAATTAATCAAAAACTGTTTTGATAATCCAGTAATCGTTTCTTTCTGGTTTCGAGCCAAACTATTAAACATATGTTGGTTCCAGCCTTAAAAATGTTGCTTTTCCTTGTTATTTCTGCCAGTAAATGAAGTGTCTTTGGGTTTTCAAGTGTTGCATGAAATAAAGAAGCATTTCGAAGATATAATTCTGAGCTCCAATAAATGTGATGAGCTTTTAGTTACTTCTTTTTTAGAATCTATTGACTGAATGATTAATTGTAATCGTAACAATGGTTAGTAGCAGCTTTCATTCATACATAGAAACATTTAATAATAATAATTGATGATAATAAATGCATATATTATGTGCAACACTTTACTTCCTGGCACTTTTGATACTTAATTACGTGTAATAATAGTCATTTAAACACCTTTACTCATTTATTTAAGTACATTTTTTCCACATTACCTTTACTTTTACCCAAGTATGACATGTGGGTACTTTCTGCTGGGATTAGGTTGGGGGTGGATACGGGCGGTACGGCTGACAGACACACACCACAGCAGCAGTGAGCAGGCAGACAGGTGCAGCTTTAAGACGCTGCTGAAAGGATCAGACACTGCACCCCTGGGGTAGGGGCTGACAGCTGGCGAAGTTTATGTGTGCATGTAGACAGGTCATGGTAGACATATCTGGAAAAAAATGCCATCAAGTGGGTCACATTTTGTTGTCTTTTTTCAGGGGGTCCTTGAAAAGAAGGCGTCCCATATTATGAAAATTGAATGAATTAAGTCAGGTGAGAATAACAAATGCACCCTGCGTCATAGAATTCTGCACAGCTATTATGATCGTAGAGGATCAAGTAAAACAGAAGATCAAAAACGATCGGGCGTCTCTCTGGGCTGAACTGACGGCTTGATGGATTGTCCCCAGGATATGAAGTTCATCTGCAGTAATGTGAGAAAGAACTGTTAATCATTCATGGCGGCTCCAGCTTCTGTGAGCGCCCTGCATATATCCTGTCCTCCATGTGAACACCGTGTGGGTTCACACATTTGCACTTGGGAACATCATATTTTCATACAAAATAAATAGACTACTTACAAGTAGTCCAAAGCTGACCTCAAATTCACTTTTAAACATTTGTAAATAAATGTTTTGCAGAGTAATTATCCACGTTGTAGTCTAATAGTGAATCTCAAAAGCTATCTCAAATGGCCCATACACGCAGGACCTTAGATGGCAAAGAAATGCAACCTGATAGAGCGTCTGTGGTGTCTATGTTCATCCACTGTTTTATTCATGCAGTCACACGCGCTTTCAAGTCCTACTGGAGTTGTGGAAAAAAGCGGGGACCAGTATCAGGTTTCCCAGGCTCAACAATGGGGATCATGTCAGGTTGCGTTCAATTGTTGTTTTCTGTTCATGTGCAACATGCTGACTGCTCCGAATGATCTTTTTCCTTTACAATAACAACCTGTGGGCCCCCACATCTTTAATCACTTCATTTCAATTAAATTTCAGTAATACTCATCAGTAATCACCAGAAACACACCTAAAAACAATGGTCCAATCTTTACTGGAGCCTGTCTGTAGATTTAAGTCGGTATATAAACATTTTACTCTGATAAACTTCTTTTCTTTTCAACTTTGCGCTGCAGTAGCACCTGTCAGACAGAGAAAACTAAAGGTCAGAGGTCAGCGGAACAGCTGAATAATCACAACTCAGTCACACTGAGGGCGTTCCCAACGTACCCTCTAAATCTTGGACAAACATTTCGACTCGGGTCTTAAAATGAACTCCTTTGGAGCCAAACATATAGATTTTCACATGCTGACAATTAACTGAACCCAAAGACAACACACCGGGAGGAAAAAGTGAACTTTATTGATCGATACCAGCTTCAACTCACCTCTCAGATGCCATGCAGCACTCACAGCTGCCTTCAGGGGAGATGTTACACAACACTGAAACAGCGCCACCCTTTGTCCAACCGAAAAACTACAATTATTCACAGGCAAAATGACATATTTAAGAGAAAAACCTACAGTATATGTATATATCAATTTTCTGTGTTGGCAAGGACCTTCATTTTTCCCCGTGTTTATCACAGCAGTCAGGTTAATGATATTGCTTTGGAAAGAAAACCCTCATATTCCTTTGTGCTTATTTGTGATCTACAATATTATTACAATATTTTACGGAGCCGAAGTACCTCCCTGTATGGAAACAGATGAAACATTTCCAAACAGAGGTTGGATCACATACCCATGCAATGTCA
Source organism: Mola mola (assembly GCA_001698575.1). Classification (NCBI taxonomy): domain Eukaryota; kingdom Metazoa; phylum Chordata; class Actinopteri; order Tetraodontiformes; family Molidae; genus Mola; species Mola mola. Next base: position 8,796,307 of record KV751318.1, on the reverse strand, counting down.
GCCACACTGAAATAATCATCGTTCAACATCGAAACAGATACTAAAAAATAATGACTGATATTGAGTGACTGCTGATATATCAGGCATCATAGATCGTGTAACATGCTTGAAATGTTTAGGTGTGTGTGTAACCAGTCTAGCGTATATTGGATGTTCACTTTCTTCAATTAAACTGTATATGTCAAAACACCGCAAAAAGTTGTCAACAGATTTGGATGAAATTAGGTGCGTACCTTTGGTGTGACATGAGGACAAAGTGATTAATTTTTTGGTGATGCTCAGAATCCGGATCAATTTTCAAATATGGGCATAAATCAAAAACTATCAGAAAAAAACCCCAAAACATTTATATTGGTCTTACATTAAGCACAAAATGTTTAAATTTAGGGAGTGATCCCTGGATCCTGATCAGTTTCAAATATGGAAGTGACACAAAAACTAATGGACAGAGTTTTATTAAAACTTTTCATAAACTAATGGACGGATGTCCATGAATGTCACGGTTTTGGGAGAGATCCTGATCCTGGATCCAGTTAATTGAAATTTACCCGGATCAAAGATCTGGATACATTTCAGTGATCCAGTTGCTCTAGTTTCAGTGCTGGTGGTTGAGTTATTTTTTTTCTAGGCCCATTTAATGTGGGCGAAGGCATTAAAATTGTTTTAAACAATATATACATTTCTTTACACATTTTTTTCCAC
>KV751318.1:8763167-8784144 GCA_001698575.1 Mola mola | reverse complement strand
TTTATTAAGGTGAATTAAAAATGACAGTGGCAGTTAATGGAAGTCTGCTTCCCTGATAAAATGACACCCAAGATTCAGCTTATGTAGAATATCACACAGCCTTACCTGGTTTAGCACTCGTGCAGGCCACACACTTTGTGTCCTCTGCCTTGTTTTCAACCATACACGAATCACATTCCCATGCACCCTCAGCTTTTTTGAACTTGTCTCCAAATCCAATGAACCCTGTAGAAACAGGGGCTGTGGGGGTGGATGTAGTCTTAACAGCTGAGAAGGCAGAGGGAATAGTCAGCGAGGGTTTGAGTCCCGTCCCTGGTTTGGCCGTTTCGCAAGCTACACACTTTACTGCATCAGGTTTATTTATAACAAGACACGTATCACATTCCCAAGTTCCCACAGGTTTGGAGAAGAGTGTGCCAAAGTCTGTGCTAGTTGTAGTGGTGGAGGGGGTGGTCGTGCTGCTGCTCTGTAGTCCAATGGATGTGGCAGTTGAAGGTTTACTGTCCGTAGATGTAGATGATGAAGAATTGGGCTGAGGGGCCATACAGCAAACACACTTTGTGTCTGATGATTTGTTCTGCACTAAGCACACATCACAACTCCATCCTGGGGGGGGTTTGAACAAATCACCAAAACCTGTAGAAGAAGTGAGAGAGGAGGTGGTTGTGGTGGCAGAGGAAGAGGGCGCAGTGGTCTTCTGCGGAGTGTCATCTGAGCCTGGGGAAGTCAGAGGACCTGAAGAGGTAAAGCCTAGACAGAACAAATAAAGGATTTAAGAAGTGAACAAGCAGGTAAAGCATAACACTAGATACATGTAATGTGTAACGGAGTCTAACCAGGCGCTTTGAGGAGATCCAGTACACTGCCCATCTTCAGTGTTTTGGCAGGTTTAAAAGGTCCTTCAAAATCTTCTGTGCTTTTGCTTGCTACTGGCTTCACTGTAGAAAAGGCAAAGAATCAGCATCATGTTCAAATCACGATGAAATGAAGTGTCTTTGAAGCCTTTGAGACCAAAGCCTTGTTGACCAAAGACAACAATATATGCCAAAAAATATCAGTCTTTTACTATTGTTCTGGTAAAAAAAAAATATTTTCTTTTTTAAAAAAAACAAAAACTGATACCAGCATTTTAACTAACAATATTACAAAACCACCCATTAATCAATCAACCTTCAACTGAAGGTGAAAGCTTGATTTATATTTCACATCAGAGGGGCGCAGGTGGAGTGGTGAGTGCGTGGGCAGGGCCTCTCTGATTTCAGTACAAAAACAACTGCATTCACTAAATTGCGTGAAATTGGATCATATTACTGATCATAGAAAAAAAGTTTGGTTTTCCCCTCCGATTTCCTGCTGCTCTGTCTCATGAAAAGATAATTTCAATTGTTGCTGAAACAAGTTAGCTGATGCTAGCAATACAGGCCTCAGGAGTTGAAGACAGTAAGCAGATGACGTTTGGAATGAATAGAGGCTAGATGGACAAAGAATCCACTACTGAGATAGTTTATAGCGTTTCCTGATGGACAGTTAACGTGACTTAATTTAGCCGCTGTTACCCATTTACATTGGTACTGTATTTGCTGTAATGCAACTGGGCACTCTCGGGTGTCAGCCTGTTATTTGATGTTCTGTACGGTCCTGCTTCTGTCATGTTCAGAGAAGTCTTAACGTTTAATCTCCGTGTTTATCAGGAGCTACCAGACAGTAGAATAAAATAGTTCAACATTTAGCTGCATTGGGGGCAATTTCTTTGCTGACGATACTGTCAATTTTTAAAATTCTTTGACCATTTTACAAAATCTATATAAATATGTGGTAACAAATGGCAGTCTGCCTTCCAATTCTTGTGGACCTTTCAGAAAAATTTACCTGCTGCAGGTATGGGACTGGACAGCTTCCCGTTAGACATCGAAGGACCCAACTTTGCTACAGGTGCACTAAAAGTAGACATCGAAGGACCCAACTTTGCTACAGGTGCACTAAAAGTAGACATCGAAGGACCCAACTTTGCTACAGGTGCACTAAAAGTAGACATCGAAGGACCCAACTTTGCTACAGGTGCACTAAAAGTAAATCCAGCCTACAGACAGGAAAAGAAAATAACCATTATCAATTTTGTACATCTAAACAATAAGTAAACTTTAAGAGCCAAACTGTACTTACTGAGGGAGAAAATGAAGGAGGACTAGCAGCAGTTGCTTTGACAATAGGGGAAGAAAATGTAAAAGGTACGCAGGGAGGTGATGAAGCTGTTTGTGGCTCCTGGAAAAAACAGAAAAATGCATGGAAATTAGCTAAATGATGTGTTACCCATCAGACTTGGAGCAATAAAGTCGAATCAGAAAATATTAAGACAGACCTTATTTATGACTGTTTCCTTAGCAGGGGCAACAGGCCTGACACTGGGAGTGGTACTAGGGGTGGTAATAGGTGGAAGAGGTGAGGTGAAGCTAAAGGTGGGCAAAGAGGAAGTGCTGATGGGAAGTGAAAGGGTTGGAAGGTCCACCACCTCAGTCACCTAAAATCAGAATACCATTGTGTTCAAACCAATGGTGAAATAAGATAATGATATTGACCTGAATGGATCAATACATTATTCTGGATGTATGACTTAAATACTGTTGGGTTAAAAAAGGAAGTTTCTAAACATCTTTTTATAAAAAAAGCTGTTTATAAGTAATAAGAACAGAAAATATATATACTCTCTAAAGAAGGCATAAAATACTATCTTTGAAATGTGTAGCATTTTTGATGCAAAGCCCTTACCTCCTCCTCCTCAAGGCGTTTAGATGAGACCCGTGCTGTGGACTTTTCTCTTTTCATCTTGCCGCCTCCTGAGCTCACACTGCTGGCTGCAGGTGTGCTGAACAGAGGATATGCTGGGACACTGGAGCCAATTGTGCTAGTAGAGGAGAAGATAAGAACAGATAAAGTAAGTAAAACAAATTCAACAACAAAGAGAGAGCACTTAGTCATCTTCCAATGCCAGCAGGGACGTGCTGAAAAGCTGTTATGTTTAAGATACTGACATGTTGTACACATATGATTCTTACAGAATGCCACAAACTGGCACCAGATCTAGATATGATCTACATGTGTACCACATTTCATACATTTAGGTGAAACTTGCCAAAAGTAGTGGCCTTTAAGGAGGGCTAGCAAGCCATTTTGCCCTATCCATTGGTCAAACCTTTACCATAAGTAAATATCCACCGTGCCTGACACATGTGAGGCTGAAAGGATTCATGAGTTTTCAAGCATGATAAAGCCCTAAAATGAATGCCATTTTTTGCATAAATAACATTATTTATAATAATTCTTTTGATGTTAAAAGGGTCTCTGAGCTCTTTGGTGTTGGGCCTTAAATCTGGGCTAGAAAAAACTATAATGACACTGATGACAAGCCTTAGGTCTGTTACAAAGTCAGGCTTTTCTCACACATATCATATGTAGTAAAATTTGGTCTAATCCGAATGGGAAGTTTTACCTTTGAGATGGACCTGGGACTGCTTCAGGGGGTTGGGGTGATTGTCTTGTGGGCTGAGGGAATAAAACAGTAAGAAAAGTTTACATTAAATTTGTATAAAGCTCTATTTAGGATTATGTAATATAGAGAATAACATGATAATACAGCACTGTTTTTCTAACCGTATGTATTGGGGTCTTATCCAGAGGTCGGTTCAGTCCTCCAGGAGTCAAAGTGGGTCTAAAGGACACAGAACGGTTTCCTGGCAACGGTGCTGCAGCAGGAACCACCAGCTTCTGCACTGGTGGGAGGCTGGAATCCATCTAAATTCATATAAAATAAAGACATTAGATGAATTAGAACCAACTATAATGGCAGCATTTTTTTTCCTTATCTAAAAATTTGATATCTTGTTTTACTGAACTCAATACAAATATTATCAAAAACAGGAAGAGTCCTGTAATTGCATTGCAGAGGCCCTGTTTATTGTACATTCTATCAGGCTGCAACTTGGAGCTTGATATCAGCACATCTTCCTCCTCCTTGAAAACATTTTTTTAGACTATTGCTGGACCTACATATCAGCAATATTAGCATATGTTTCATAATATGCTATTAAATACAATAAATTTAGAAACGGTATTTTGGGTGATCAAACTGTAACAGAGAAAATATTGCATGTAGATTTTTGAAATGTCAAACCAGCAACTGATCAGGAAAAAGCCCAGTTAGTCTGTGGGTTTTTTGTCTGAGACCTCTAAAGGGTCAGTACACTATTGTTTGGGTTTGCAAAGCAGCTGGGAATGCTTTTGACTTATTACTGAGACCAAATACAATCCACAGTTTAACAATGGATTACATTTCAAAAACACACACACTTTAATGAGCCTAATATATGTTTGCTCAAAAGCGCGCACACACAGGAAGAAACCCCCCCAACCACAAACACACACACAGTGGTGAACAGCTGTGTCCCAACCAAGGAGAATGTTGTTAACCTCATGTAATGGAGGCAAACACGCAACAGGACAGGAAGTGACAGGAAGTTAAGCCACAACAAATGCTGCTGGGTCTGCACAATCATCTCACTGTTGATATCACTAAAGCCTTGTACTGAGCTACATACACATATCACACAGGAAACACAAGTGAAGACTGTTTGCTGATCGGCATGCGCAGAGGCTTAAAGTCAGAAAGGGACATATGTTTTTGTGAAATAAATGGGAGAATATCATGAATATCAAGTACATCTGTACTTACACGTTTCTTTTTTGACGGTAAATGTGAAACATCCAGATTTGTGCCATCCACTGACTGCCAAGAAAAAAAAAAATCATGTGAGAAAAACATTTTCTGTTGTTAATCAAAATAAATGAAGATGTTTTCATGTGGTTTTGTGATATTACCATATACAGTGCTGTACTGCAAAATGTCTGACTGCAAACATGTTTTTATAATGCATAAAAATAAACTGATAGTTCTTACTGCTGACAAAGGGGATGAGGCAGATGCTGGGATTCTCCTGGCATCCTACAGAGGAAAAAACAAAATTTGTCTGTTTAAGATTAACATATTATTATTCTTCTCAAATAGGAACATTATTGCCAAATCTGCAGTTACACTTTTGACATGAAATTAAGTTTGAAAAGAGGAGAGAATTGTGTGTGTGTCCGTGTGTGTGTGCATGTGTGAGTGTACTCACAGCCAGAGGGCTTGACATGCGCTCCAACGACTGCAAGATGCGTCTGGCTGTGGCACTGGTCACCCCACAGGGCTGAGCACCAGCAGGCTTGGCCTTGATCTGTCTCCTCATTGGGGCCTATCGATCAGATGAACTAATTTAGTGTCCAATTAAATTAATTTAATTTCAGATTTAAGTCACATTCATGCCATGTCGGTGTCTACACTTAATTGCTCACACTCAAACAGCTAAGAACACTAAATTCAAATGAACTGTAGGGTGAAAAGTATCATGTTAATCCTAGTATGCTGGTCTATGAATTTATTTAGCAAAATTCCAACACTATATCTTGATGCATGGGTCTCAGTTTTTTTTGTGTAATAATAGTTCACCTGGTAAGGTGTTCCAGGACGATTGCGAGCGCTCCTGACTGCAGCTGCCCCGCCGTATGTGGTCTTCCCAGGGTAGAAAGGTGAATCTCCGAGGTGGCTGGAGTTTAGCATTGTGTTGTTGAAAGTTGACTGAACAAGAAAGAATTGAATCAAATTATTTCAAGAGTTAAATTATATTACTTTACTGTACTAATAATCTATTGCATTCTTTAACATAAACTTGTTAATTTGTAATGTTCAAAATAATGGAATGTACAGGGGGTAAGTAGCTTTTAAAAACTGTTGCAGTGCTAATTTTTTAAGATGCAGCAGTATATATCAACATTTTCACACACCAGCAGGAAATGTGATGTTTAATGTTGGCTCATATACAGGATCACATAACTTGCCCTTATGATTTTAAAACTCTATTGTGGAAAGGAAACTTCAAATATCAGTATTTTTCTACATCTTAAAAGCACTGCACAATGCAACTTATCTGTGGTATGCATGACTATGAAAATGTGATTGCGCAGACCAACTTCCAAAGATTAGAGCCTGACCGATATATTGGTTTGTCTGATATTGGCCTATCACAGATATATCTGTATTCTGCTTATATTATCAACATTGGCTGATATCATAAAATGGTTTTAAAGAACACACCGCAGAAACAGATGAGGTGATTTAGATCAACTTTCCATTTATAGTCAGTGTTTCAATGCATTGCTGTCAATTAAGTCCTTAAAAGTTAACTGTTAATCTGTAAAATATTCGGCCTCTGTTGTATATCTTTGTTACAAATATCCGATAACCTCATTTGAAGGATCACTGTAAAAAAAACAAAGACAAAAAACGTTTGTTTTGGACAATATTGGATATCAGAACTGTTTTACTCCCTGATAGATATCATTATCATCTCCAAAAATTTTATATCGGTCACGCTCTACCAAAGATACTTGGGAGATACTTGTATTTTAAGTGGGTCATTGCACAATGGCACAGATACAAATGTGTCACACCAAAATGCCAAAGTTTGGGGCACAAAACTGCTCTTTCAGAATGCTGTGTACTGACCATATAAAGTAGGGTTGTACATTTTGGGAACTTCACATCAAATTTAAAGTCAAAAATTGATTTTCTAGCCAAAAGGGGATACCCAAATGAATTAATATAGTTGGAGGCACTATTTTCAGTATGAATGGGTATGAGTATTCGTCTTGCATCACATCATCTGCTGGCTCTGGTAACACACGCTGCTGTGACAATAACAGAGCTATGAAGATTAGCCTGCTAGTGCTGTTTAGGGCTGGGCGATATGGACTAGAAATAATATTGCAATCCCATTTTTAGGGGTAATCGCAATACACAATATACATCACAATGTTTCAAAATCTCCACCAAAGCATTTATAAATGTGCAATTTAAAATTTTAATGCTTAAGATGACACCAGTGTGATGATCCCACTAGTCCTTGCAACATTTGTCTGCATTATTTACTCCCATCATCATACAAAAATTTTAAATATTTATTACAGATATTTGACACTTGAATTGGGTGTTTTTTCTGATAACCTAACATGGCAATTATGGTCCCTTTAGTTTGGTAAAATACAAAAACTTAGAGTTTGTATTTTTCTGTGTGAAAAATATGTGAAAAGATTATCTGCACAATTCTTTTGAACATTTTGAAAGTCTCGCCAATTTGAACACTTTTCAACTTTTAATAATTATGTCATGATGGACAAACAGATACTCACACTGGAGGAGGTTCCAAATACAGACAGGTTGAAAGTAGGCTTTTTGAGACTGGACTGGGAAGGCTGAGGTCCAGTGTTGGTTCTGTCTGTCTCTGGGGACCAAAGTTGGGGAAGTGAGGCTGTTTTGGAAGTGGGGACATCTATAAAAGAGATTTTAAAGGGGCATCAATACAGAATTCTATCTTACATATTTAAATTACACTCCATTTCTCAGACAATCGTATGTTAAAGACTCCCCTAAAATAGCCAAGACTATTTGAGCAACACAGTCTCAGTAGGTGATGCAGTGGTCGTAAAGTTAGATTTTTTTGTGTTCAATTATTTTTATTTTGTTATGTTGTCATCATAAATAAGGGGTTAAAGAAATAGAAAAATATTGAGACATGACATCACAAAAATGAGTAAAAATATGAGGCAACATTCTTGGCTAAAATATGAAACAGGACGAATGGACGAAAGAAAGACAACTAAATTTTTTCCTGAATGTAAGATTCAATAGCAACAAATCAGCAGCTCCTTTTTGTTTTGTTTTACTGTTCTAGTGGGGATATTCAGACTGAGGAAATACAAAAAAAGGAAACAAGTCATCAGACAGGAAATTTGTGTTAGTTTCTGCCATTTTGCAATTTCAAACTTAACAATCTGCCGATTGACATTGCAGCCCACACCAGGTGAATTTCTCGCTACTTCTTGTTATCGTTGGGGAATACTTTAGAAAAACCTGCAGACTGTTGGCACATATGATTGAAGGTGGTGGATTTGTTTTTAAATACAGTTTTACATTTGGAGATTCAAAAATACTGTGAAACAGTTATGTTATGTTCCAGCAGTGATTCCCGGGGTATTACATAAGACTTTGATGAAATGTCCTCAAGCAAAGCATACTCTCCAGGAAACTTTTATTTTTAACTTTGAATACAATTTGAAAAAAAAATTAAGATATAAAAATTTTGCATTTAAGGGGACACTCCATTGATGTTTACACACACCTCACATGCAATGTCTGCATACAACAGTTGAATTACCACTTCTCAACAATTAGGGGAATCAAAATGTGGGAATTTGCCGTTACCGCTTCAATACTAGCCACACTCGTTGGATTTGAATATTTCGAACTATGGTGGTAGTACACTGTGTCCATACAGTGACACCCGTAACTCATGTCCACGAATGCAAAGAAAGCACCTTTTTCTCTACCTTTATCTGAGGCACGGGAGGAGAAGCCGCTAGTGGTGGAAATGTTATCATCTTCGTGCTGTGAGAGGTTGTCCTTGATTTCTTTGACCAAGGAGAAGCCTGTGGAAAAGGGTCCAGGAGCTGAGGAAGTGGAGGGTTGAGAGAAGAGGCTGCTGGAAGTCCCCAGGTTTGGGGAGGAGGCATCCGGTGGGGGAAAGTGAAGGTGGGACCGACTCAGAGGGGGTCGAGAAAGCACATATTCCTGAAAGTTCAGGGATGCCCGGCTGGTTGTGGGTTCTATACAAGAGAGAAAGAGGCCAGTGGTCAGCATGGTGGAAGAAAAAGAGAAAAAAGAAAAATATATACAGTATATATATTAAAAACATGGAATTAAGCTCTATTCTCATGCAAGGGATATTAAATTCTCTAGCTTATCTTTTTGATTAACTTAGAGACTGATTGAGTCCCTCACCTGTGTTACTGGTGCTTGGCTCTGGTGAATCACGTCCATCAAGGGGAGGAGGTCCCTCTTTGCTGCCGTTGGGAGGAGGCGTTGGCAGCTGACAGTTTTGTTCTGTCCCCAGTACAACCCCTCCTCCTTCAGGAACATCTCCATTCTTAAAGTATTTCTGCAACCAGGAGGGAACGATGCTTTTTACTGTGTCTGTCACTCGACTGATGAGGCCTGACTGCTGCTGATAAAGACATGAGAGGAGAGGAAGTCAGGAATAGACAGATGAACTATTTGACAAAGAAAAATGTATATAGATAAAACAGCATCAACCTGGCAAATCATTAAAGCCTGAAGTTCCCTTAAAAATCATTGGCATTAGATAAAACTAATGCACACAACATAATTGTCTTAGAAAAGTTTTGTTGGAAGCATCTTGCCAATTTACTTTCCTTATACTAGGACTAAATAAATCCTTGGTGTTTTTAGAATATCATAAAAAAGTTGGATAACTCTAATTTACAAAATGCAGCCATAAAGAGAAGTGCTTCTTACATTTTTGGACTTTAATTGATTCATCTAACCACATTTCCATTAGCCGAGTACTTTGGCAACTCATTTAATACAGATATACAGTAAACCTAAAAAAGTCTTTTTAAAAAAAATTTTTCATTAACAATTATTTTATTCCTATGAATAATTAAAAACTTGTCTGATAATTATTAGAATCCTATTATGAAATAATTATCTCTTATCAGCTATATAAATACTTGCTTAAAACTTAAAATTTGAATGAAAATTACATTTTTAGAGCCAACACCGGTACCGATATTAGGGAGTTAAAAAGTTACAATATCTGATATTAGCCGATACACATAATTTTTCACAGTGATCCTTCATATGAGGTTGTCAAATATTTGTAACAAAGATATGCAAAAGAGGCACAATATTTTACAAATTAACAATGAACTTTTACTGTCTGAAATGACAGCAGTGCACTGAAACTGTAACCTTCACTGGAAATTTAATATAAATCACCCCATCTGTTTCCGCGAGGTGTTTAAAACTGGCCAAATCGATATATCAGTCTGGTTCTCCTTAAAATGGTGATGACATGGATCTATTTCATCAGTGGAGTGGTAATATGGAGCCAAAACATCACTGGCAAATGTATTTCTTCATCAATGTGGGGCAAGAAAAATAACTCTAATGACTTAAAGAAAATAAAAAGTCTACAAAGGTAGTCATTTCCCTAAAACAAATACGGTGAAAAACAATGTTTGATGATGTATAGTTTAATGTTGCATTACAGTGGTGCAGAAATTACATCTAAACGCAGTGATGCCGCTAATCCATGGACTTGTACTGCTGAAGTTGAAATTGAAGGAACTATGGGGACATTTTCTCTGACTGCGTAGTATGACATTCTGCATATTGTTCAACCGAAAAACAAACAGGACAGACGATGCTGTCTTGCTGTCGCGTTGACTAAGTGCTTCAGAATATACAGCTTTGGGTGTTTGTGCATGGCAGGTACATCCCATACCACCGTGTTGGCCCTTTGTCTAAAACACTTCCACAGATTATAGTATTGTGAGTGAGTTTTTAAATTGCAGTTTGCTCTCAAATTGACAGTTTGTTATAGTGTAAAGAGCAGGCACAACTATGATTCACTGCAATACACCAACACACGCCATGAAAAATAAAAATATCAAGGTAATCGATGACGTTGATTATAACGAGAAATCGACACAAACCTGACTATCACAGTTTATCATCTGAATCAGATGAACAGCTCTCCCACAACTGTATGAGCCATTTGTCCTCCCCAGTGCAAAGCAAAACACAATCTCACTATGACAGAAACTGGGTCAGGCCCTGTGTATGCATGTTTATGTGGAGCAGTTAGCAAGTGGAGCTGGTCTTTACTGTAATGAGGTCTACCTTCATTTCAATTGATTAAAATTAGTGGTAGGAATGAAACACCTGCATAGCAATTCTTAATATATTACTCAATGGAGGAAAGTAAACAAAATAAGTCAAGATTCTCATAGCCTGTAGTAACCATGTAAAACCAGGCTGTACACTCTAAGGGTGGCACCAACTGTGTGGTGAAACTATGTGGACATGCGTCAGTAACTTGAATTGACGTTCCTTACAGCTGAGCCAACTGGATGCTAAAAGGTAACGTAAACATGAGGAGTGTTTACATTCTAAGTTAGGCAACCGTTTGAATTTTAGAAAAGATAAGGCATGTTATTTCAACCTTTAATAAAGATAAATTGAAATGGGCTTTCTATTTCAATTCTCAAACTACATTTTTCCCCTCTTCATCATCCCTCAGTTTCTTACGTCTGTGGAACAGCTGTTGTAAATGAATTGCCATATGTGTCTCTTTTTTGTTTTTACAAGCTTATTCCCAATTCACTGTTGAAAAATTGTCACATGGCATTAACTGATAATTCTGTTACGTTTCAAAAACATTAAAATTTGAACACGTGTCAAAATATATCTTTGAACAGGACTGCAGTAAGGATCGAACAATTATTCAATATCATTTAATCTGATGATTGCAATTAAACTGTCAATCTACAAAATTTCAGAAAATCTGCAAGGGTCCAACATCCAAACATGCACTATCATAAATAATGAAGATAACTGGCAAATCCTTATATTCATGACACAGAGACAAGCAAATATTTGACAATGGGCCTTGAAATGATTAACAGATAATTCGAATCCTCGGAAATTTCTTATCTTTCGATCAAATAATTGATTAATCATTGCAGCTCTAGTGTGAAGACCCATGACTGAGGTTGAAAGTACATTATATTCACAAAAAATGTAAGGTTGCTACAAAATTTTGCACCTTTACCTAATTTAGTACAGTAGTTAAATACACCATGTTTCTACTGTACTGAACCATTTTAAGTTCCAGTAGGACAGGATGACAAAGCCATAAGCAAAATCAAAAATCTATAAATGCAACGACCAATTAAAAGGTTGTATTTACGAACAGTACAAGGGGGCTGTGTAAAACTTTTTTCCCCCTCCTTTTGTATATGTAATTTTTTTTTTCTTTAGCACTTAAAGAATGAAGACGGCACGGCAGCTTTAAACTCCCGATAAGAGCCAAATGTGCCTCTTGCTTTCTGCTTATCTATTAAATACACCTGCGGTAAACTCAGAACTTTAACCCATGAGCAAAGACACACAGCTTTTATCGGTCAAGAGCAAATGTCATAAATATACTACAGTGTGGGGCTACATAAGTTATCAAAAGATTCTAGGGGTGCTGCATTTCTCCTGCGGACAGGGTCAAGTGATTAACTGGCTGCCAGTCACTGCTCAATCTAAAAGTTGTCATGTTGCCATTAAATCTTTTTTTATTTGAATAAATACTTGTCGAGTAAATAAGCTTATGTATATTTTTGAGCAAAAAAGTAATTTGAATAAGGATGCCGGGGATGTACCATTGTTAAAGTTGAGGATTTGAGTGATCATTGATTTGGGTCGGTTCTGTCCAGATATCTATGTTGACGTTTCCTGTTATTGTATTTGGTTGTTGCTGGCATGAATACTTTGTTCCAGTGAATTTCTCTTTAACACTTCAAATTCAACACTTTAAATATTTGTCCTTATAATTTAGGGGTTTAAATCACCAGCTGTATCATGACAGGATGTGGTATTGATTCTCTGGAGAACAATTTGATTTTTCCAATATCACAAACTCCAACACAACACATTTTCAATTCGATTCGGTGGCTTGCGATCAATTTCGAATGTTATGTACCCAATGAACACAATTGGTTGCATCTCAACTTAAAAAAGTTATTTTCATATGAATTGACAATTTTATTGCTGAAAGTTAAATTACAATTAAAACCATTCAAAGAACATTTTACATTCTACAGAACAAAATATTAACCAAAAAAGCAAACAATTTCGCTAAGTAATTACTCATATCAAACTTGCCATTATATGCTAGCCTCTAGCATTGGTTGGAAGCGGATGACGCACATCTGGGTGGAAACAGGTGTGCAGTAGCAGTTTCAAATGAACACATATCTAAAACAATTCAAAATAGGTCAACTATTTAACTTTTAATTGATTTGATTAGATCAGACCAGATTGGTTTGATCTGGATCGAAGAATTGTTATAGAATTAAGATCTAATAATGACCAAATAATGGCATTGTTGGCAAAGTATGATATATGTTCAAGGACTTATGTGATACAGATAAGATATGCGAGGTCAACACCATTTGTCAAAAAAATTCCACAATTAATATGTACATATGTGTTGAAATACATAAAAATACACAAATCCCAACACAGTCTCATATGCTAAAACAAATTCAGTGTAAAACATCAGATCTGTTGCCCTAAACTGTAATGTTCAGTTCTGTTTAAACAGTTTTAGAGAGGTGCTTTTTTAAGTTACAGGGAAAACCAAATCATATCATTAAGGTAAGGGTGTTTGTATAGGTCCAGTTTATAACTGACAATGTCAGAATAGCTTGTATATATCATTATGTGATCATTGGAGAAAAAAAACGTCGAGGTTTTATCATTGTACACGTTTGGTTGCATTGAATACAAAGTAGTTGAAGTCCAAAAAAAGTGAGCAATAAATAATGACTAGCCATACAGTTCTGGTTCAATATGTATTCAATTAAGTGTCTAAATAATATTTCGTTGATAATCCTTTACTGAATGTGTAACTATCAGAATGTAGACTGTTTTTCAAAAAATCCCGCTGGTAATTTATTAGTTAAAGTACACGTGAAGACTAACTAAATAGACCAATGATTTTACACAGATCAAGGCTCGTCTTGTCCACGGCGTGATATAAAAGCTAGCGTCGGTTGATATTCGAGGGGCCAAACGAATCTATCAATGGCAACCATGTGGGTTCCTCATCAGCCAGTGCTTCCTGCGCGATGCAACTGGCTGAGATTTGGCTCACCCATAGGCTAGCCTAACATCCAGAACAATTCCCGGCATGCCAGGAAGACAGTTTCAAAATTTTATTGCACGGAAGGCGGGTAGTTACAGTTGCGCACAGATATAACGTAGAGACAAACGGTCCTGTCAGTTCTGGCCGCGCAAATTGTGATGCCATCAAACTTCAGGGAAGAATACAACAATGCGTTGCTCTCCAATGTTAGCCTTTCAGCAAGCATTAGCTAAACGAGCTAACACTTGGAATTCTACTTCCTTGCTTTCCGCTAACAAGCTAAAAGCTAAGAAGTTTCTGACGAGGATAAGGTTTGGGTATCTCTACGTGTCATATGTGCCCTTGAGCTTAACCAAATACTGCTTAACTAGTCTAAACAACTTATTGTGCTCTATTTCAACCTGTCAGCTCCGTCTGGTTATCCTAACCTGTAAGCCAGCTCACTCGTTAACTAGCATTTTTTTATTAACATGCTAGCAGCGCGTGGAGGCCACGAGCGTAGCGGCAGGCCATAAAATGTCTCCAACAAAACAATAACAAGAGCAAAGAGATTGTAGCACTGCACTCAACGTAACATCCACGACTTGTACTTTTAACAGGAAAGCTGCAACTCCATTTACCTGTTTACTCTTGGCGTAAGGTTTAGAGGCGATGTGGTATCTCCTGCTTCTGATTTTCCCTCCACCCGTGGCCGCCATGGCTCTTTCGTCTGAGTGTCTATCGGTGTTTCGGCGCCGGATAGCTGTCATCCAGGACAGCGGCCCCTCACAGAGGCACTATGGGAAATGTAGTAGCTGAACGTAACAAAGAGGTATGGTTGACCGGGTTTGACAGCACTTGGTACCACGTGGCTCAATTGAGTTCTTTCTGTGTCTTGAGACTGAAATGTATTATTTAAACATTAAAATATATTCTTAGCAAATAGTAACACCAGGAAGCATAATTTAGTTATTCTTGAGCTAAAACTATTTGTTGATGAATCCATTAAGCATGGTCAAAGCAAAATCAATCTGTGACACGTTTGATAACCACTATTAATTTGTTATTGATAATTATTAAATGCATTAACAAGTCATATGGATTTTGTTTCAATTTTGTTTTATTATTAAAAATGCGTTTCTCCATTCTTAAATTGGTGTGAATGTTTTGTCAAATATTTTTAGTCTTCACTTAAGTTTGATAGACACCTTAGTTTCTTAAAAGACATTGGATGGAACAATATTTCGAAATAATGATTAGCTATGGTGCTGTGTTGTTCTTTATCCACTACAATTAAAGCCCTACCAATGTTCAGGTGGCCGATAATATCCTACCATAGATATATTCATATTGGCCTAATATGTTATCAATATTGGCTGATATGGGGAAAAAATGGTTTTATAGAATACAGTGCAGGAAAGAAATGCTTGGGGTCATTCATAATTATTAAATCTCCAGAGAAGGTTACCATAAGATACACTGCTATCATTTCAGAATAATAAAGTTCATCGTAAAATATGCTGCCTCCCTTGCATATCTTCATTACAAATGTCTGAGAATCTCATTACAGGGATCACTGGAAAAAACTTGCTGCAATATTGATATTGTAACATTTTGACACGGTTTCAATAATTAGACCTTTGGTGTTCCATTTAGGGCATCTAACAATTCGTGGGAGTGAACTTGCTGTGATTTAATTGTCACACATTATTTTAAAATGTCCAGATACTCAATACATTGAAGAAATAAAGGAAAAGCAAATCGATGATATGTGAACATTTTATTGTATGTACAAAAATATCGAACCCATCCACATATCAGCTTTAGCAAATATTGCATTGGAATTGGAATGAACAATTTTAATCAAAAATCAAATAGAGTGTGGTCTGACATTTAAAACACAGTAAACGATCAAAAGACTGGAATCATTGAGACAGGCTAGTGCTAAAAAGTTTATTTGAAATAAGATCATTAGAACGTCCGAAATTTTACTTATCAACAATCGTCAAAACAGAAAACACTAAATATGAAAACAACAATGCAACAATCTTGGGAAGAGTCTAAAAAAAAAGTAATTTCACATAAATGATTATCCTCTGCTTTGCAATGTCAGCACAGAGCTTATTTGCATTGAACATCACAGTATTCCTTGTCAGTGCATCTACCACACACACATACTCATTGTCTATTTACAAACATATACAGAAATTTAAAAAAATAACACAGACTGAAAAATACAAATAATCACATTTAGGAACACTAAAGAGGGTAAAAATAACATGTAAAGGGCTCAGTTCCGTAACACTTGGGTGCTACACTTTCTTAAAGTAGACAAAAACACCCTGAAAAAAGTATATAGTACTGAATGAGCAAGAACCTTAATTATACTAGTAGATAAGTATAAAACATATTAGCAACAATAATTGTAATAAGGTTTAGAGTGAAGTAAACTTGAATTTAGCACACATTCATATTCTAAAAAGAAGCCTCAAAGAGATTAAGTGCAAAAATGTGCCTGTAGCATAAACACACTGGGGGTGATGGTGAGGACTGGTTTTTAAACCCAACTACAGTGCAAATTGTCCAAAGTAATTTAAAGTGAAAATGTTGCTTGTAAGAGAATCCTGAGGCAAGCATGGTAGTTTTTCAAGTGCAAATAAGGCCACCGTTTAAAAATCCAACACAAAATCTCTGGTTATTTACTTAAGCCTGTTTAAGGATGATTAAAGATGTCTTTGACATTGCATAGAAAACTTATTGTGTCTTCGTCATACAGTATTAAGGAGCTGCTAGTTTTGCTGCTTCTACAAAGAATCAACACCCAGGACTAAAAAACTTTGAGCTAAATGTTGTGTTTCCTCCATGTCTACCAGCTGTCAGGGCAGGTCATTTTAGGTTGAATAAGATGGCTTGGTGTGCTTGATGTGTTTTGGTATTCCCCTCGCTGTCGAATGACAGATTCAGATGATACTCAGTCTCACTCTGGTTTAATGCCTCTTTCCACCACGGCCTTTCCCAAATCTTTTCCTAGTAGAAGCTCTCCTCTGCTTCATAGGCTGTAAGCTACTCAGGGAATCACTGTGAGCTATAAAAGGAAAAGACAACATAATAAAAATCAGGATGAAAATAACAGAAGAGCTTACCCCAGTTTGCCCATTTAAAGTCTCACCTGCAGCATTTTCTTTGCCCAAACCGCAAGAGTCAACAACAGTGCTGTCATCACAGTCCTCATTTTGCACAGAGGATGTCTGTAAACAAAATGAATAGATCTTTTGATGAACCGTAAAATAATATGCACCTCTAAAAAGTAAAGACACGTCAATGTATTAATCGGTGTTTAACAGATTATTTTAGGGTACACAGTTCACAGGCGACATGTTAAAATACTGGCGCACTTGAAATAAATTGAGTTAAAGTTGTCTGCAATTGCTAAAAAATTATCACAGGTTTCAATTGGGTACCCAAGAAAACAGCTCACCTTCATTTTGTTTTGCTCATACCACACCATCCCATATAAACAAAAAAGTGTGATCAGTGCCTAAAAATTGTCAGAGGATGGAGAAAAAAAGGTTAGTAAACAGAATTTGTGTTTATCCACACTTGCTTTGTATGTTAACAGGTTCACAAAAGTGGACCTGATGATATCCAAAATCAGTGGCATATTAAAAGAACCCTTAAAATAAACTCAAATGTAACATCCTTGTAAAGAAAGATGTCCGGTAAGTGCTGCCACATCGCTGTGTGGTTAGCTTTAACAAATCAAATCAATACATTACGGGAGCTAAGCGTTACCAGGGCAAAAGAAGGTCCAGTGCGGCTTTGCTCAGACATCTCTATTTTAAATTGTTACTATCAGAAACAACTAACAGATATAAGTCAGATTTAACATAATTTTCATATCTGCTCATTTTCAATGGGACAATATGTCCACACAGGTGTGCAGTATACATTAACAGGGACGGGTGCCCCTAAAAAAGTAAATGATATTTGAAGTACACAGGAACTATGGTTGCGTGGTACTGAAGCCTTAATGTCCAGTGTGACTTCAGTAAAAACACACCATCTCTTAGTCTCATCTTGACTTGGCTTTTCTTACCAGACAGAGCAGCCATAGGAGTACGGAGCAAATTTGTGTCTTGGAAAATAAGTCGTGTCCGAATTTCACACAAGCAAGAGCCTCAAGGAAAGCAATGGCCCTGAGGGGAAATATAAAGAGCATTAGATAAATGATGTGATTCCTCATTCCTCATTTGAGTGGCCCCCTCTCTTGGTAATGCTGTGTCATTGCAGTGGAGTGCCTCTACGCTTGCACTTTCCCATTATTATTCCCCAGCCATTCAAACCCATAACAATATTGACTCATTACACTGTTATGATAAACTTATTGGGTTTTATAGGTCACAATGCTGGGTAATCTTCAGACTAGAAAGTAGAATTAGAGCTTAGAATATAATGCAGACTGAGAGGGACTGTCTCGTAGCTATGGAAACTGGAGCAGACAGAGGGCATGAGCAGCTTTGTGTCTGAGATCAGGCCAGTAACTGCTTTACAGTGTCTTTTTAAAGCCTCTTTAAAACTAAACATTTCAGTCTAAATAAATAAATAAATATGAACACTTAGTTTATTATAGTTATTTGAGTAGCTCTGGAGAAACTTGCGAGCTAAAAGGACAACTGAAGGAATCGCCGTTGTAAGCTAAGCTGTCGCTGCTTGTAGGAAACATCAATTCACTTTTATGTTGAACGAGTGCAAGAACTTTGATTAATCGTCATATTTGAATCTACGATATCCTTATCCCTGCAGGCTAATTAATTTAAACCATAAACGGAAATCGATAGTAACACATGTGGTTGTGATAGAGGCGGACAATGTATAGTTCACTTACAGTTTGCAGCAGCAACAGATGGATGGAAGCAAATTGAACGACATGGACAAAACTTATAGGACGAAACACACGTACTTACCCAAACACCCAGCATTGTGTTCCAACCCGTTTACACTGAGTGTCTGTCAGGTATGCATAATATTGTCTGAAAGAGAATAAAGAAAGATGACAAATGCACTGATTGAGGAAAAAAATATAGCTAACATCACAAAAAAATGCGGTACAGTGCTACATCACAAAACCAATTCTCAACATACCGCACAGTGGGTGCCGTGATGACTCCGATGAGGAGGATACGGCACCAGCTGAGAGGGTGAGACGCCTGGAAGATGAAGATGTGCTTGAGGAAGAATGTGTTCAACTCAGTCAGCTGTAAAGATTGAGGACATAAAACAGACATATTTGATATTTGATTTTTTTTTCTGTTGTATAGATGCTGACGAGCGTGAGCAGCACGTTTCCATAGTGAAGGGAGAACTTTTCGAGAATATAGATTAGAAAAATACATTCCTACTGAAAATAACATTTGTTACAGCCATACTACTGAAAACAAGTAGTTCAAAAAGTCAGTACCTGCCATAGGATCATAAAGAGATAGATGCCAGCTAGCCTCTGAAAGGAGGACTTTGGATCAAACCAACGCACGTACGTCCAGCTTGCTGGGGTGAACTGGAGCACGACTCGCTTTAACTTTCCCGTGGTTGTGTGGATCTCCCTGAACAAAGTATGTACACTTTTGAGGACGCCAAGGATATATAAAAAAAATGCAGAAGTGTGCAATAGGTAAGAAAAAAGGAAAAAAAACATAAGCTTCACTGACTTGATGCTTGCCCAGCAGTAAGTTCTCATCTCCAGAAACCGGCAGACAGTCATGCCCAGCCAGATGCCCCCTCCATTACACAGCAGTATATCCAGGATGACCTGGTCCCACCAGCATTCCGCAAAATTTGGCAGCAGGTGCATGAAAAACAGCTGGGAAAATAAAACTATTTTATGGGCTGAAAGAGGTACAAACATTTTTTCCAATCAAAGGGATACATTACTCAACATTTTTTTATAATGTTAGTTTCGTGGTGCAGTTGGATGTGTGGTGAGTTAATCTGCCACCACGGCTGTGACTAAAACAGATGCTAAAATTGTAAGATCAAGCCTGATCCCATCTTAAAAACACGTACGCTACCTCAGTGAGTTCCCAGGTGATGCTGATGGTCCAGCAGAGGCCGTAGCTGCGGATGAGCAGAGCCTTCATGGCCCAGCCTCCGAAGTGGCCAAAGGCGAATATGTCAAAGTGGCTAAGTATCCGCTCCCATGTTATCACTGTGCAGTTTACAGCGTATTCCTGGAAAAGAGAGAGGTGAATGAATTGCTAGAAACACAATTCAAACGAGAGCTTTATCACTGGAAATGAAAAGTCAGTCATGCTCTCATATTCATTTATATATTGAAAATGGAAATTATACATACAGTATATACTGTAAATAAAATCTAAATTTTTCATCTCATAGTCATTGTTATTTTTTGATTTCCATAATAGATGCAGAGCACAAATTAAGAAGCATTAAATTAATGTGCAATAATTTCATATTGTCATATATTGAAGTAGAAAAGACATCTGGATATAATAGAACACTACCAATAAACCCTTTCAAACATCTTCCAGCACAGAAATATTGTATTGCATGTGAGGTGAGCTTACTCTGACGCTTCAGAGGACCCAGTTTCAAAACCGTCCTCACCATGATATCAGCTTCTCGAGTGGCATAACGCAGGTTTGGGTCCAGCCAGTACATCAGTGCCTTCACTTGGTCCCAGTTGAGAAAGATGAGGAAAACCAGAAACAAGAAGTACATAACACTGAGACCTAGCAAGCACAGGAGAAAGTGAATGAGGACTGAGGAAAAAACTGGATTCAAGCTGAAGACTGGGTTAAAGGGAGATGTGGGTGAAGACTCACCAAACACTATTCGCCATACTGCAGGGTGAGGTCTGGTAAAAGGTCCTGATGAAGGAAGCATCATAATGGTGAGTGATTGTGGGTGCGTTTGCACATTTTTTAGCAGGGGAAAATCAACTCAAGGTCCAATTCGTAGGATTTTCCAGAGTCATCATCATCATCATCAGTTAAGTTAACTTCCATACTTCCAACTTCCATCTATCTCTTCATGACAAATTGGAAAGATCTCTTGAAGGAAGATGAGTGGAAAATATAGTTGCAAACTCCAGAAAGAGATAATAATCAAACCTTAAT
>KV751318.1:8733724-8762308 GCA_001698575.1 Mola mola | reverse complement strand
ACTGGTAAACACAAAGTACATGAGGCCGAGCACGGTGACCGTCAGCAGTGAGATGGTGTGCGGCTTGTAGAAGAACTCGATGCAGATATCGTGCACTTGTTGCTCGTTTATCATTCGGAAATGTAACTTATATTCGGCGTCGTCGTTCCGAGGAGTTCGGGGAGCCGCGTTGGCTGCCATGTCGCTGCTGTGGGCCACTTTCTTAACTTTGAAACGTTAAATTCAAACGGCTAACAAGAGAGAAATTGTGAACGATTGGGCTGTTGCCTACAAACAATGCGTCAAAGATAAACGCTGAAGTTGGACTGAACCATAGAGACAATGGTTGTGTTTGAACATTAAAATGTACATTTGTGTATTCACAAAAGAAAGTATAATCAACTATCAATGAAATAACTTAATTAATCCTATTTATATAGGTGTTTCATTCATTTTATGCATCACTGTTGTTGTTTTCTAAATGAACTAATGCATTATTTTCATTTAAGAACACCTACAAATATGTCGTTGTGGTACCGTCCACAATGTGACACTTCCGCAAAGTCCTCCCATTGACGCACACGTGAAGGCAGTTGACATTGCGCGAAACCTTGGAGGGTGATGGAGACGAATTGAGGAGGAATTAGAATCAAAAATTGTGAGTAAAAATTTGACTATGTAAAGTAACATGTTGGCTGTGGCTGTTTCTCCTCCAGGATAAAGGAGGCTTGTTATTGCTAAAGCTAGCTAGCATTAACGCAACGTCTGGCTAATGCTAGCCTCTTTTGGAGTTATAAATAAGGCAAGCGTCTGCTTTACATCTTACACTCATTCACAAACAGCAAATTAACTATTTGTAGAGATATACGAGTGACATTGACTTTATACGACATCCATGTCCAAATTAAGGGCTAGCCGTCTAAAATAATTGATAAAACAAAGTCTTAAGTCACAAACAAGATGTGTACTGTACTTAATGTACACACATAGTAAACCCATGTGTGTGTGAAAGAACGTGCATCCAGTGCTTAAGTCCTACATCCAAGTAAGATTAAAAGTACATTTAAGTTGGTTCATCTTTGTTTGGCTGTATGTCTGCAGTGTGAACACACTGTATATCACACTTGTGCTTGTCACACATGTCTCTCAAATCGTGATGTTTTTTTTTTTTTTTTCTTGCAGAATCATTATGGCTTTATCCTGTACACAACAGTGTCTACGATGCAGAAATCTTCTTTTCTCCAAGACACTGGCCAGTGCCTGGCAGTACTCCACTCAACTTGGCTATTTCACCACAGAAGCAAGTTTACCCACAAAAATCATTCATGCCTCGTCAATTATCAGGGGGAGTCACATAAAAACCAAGGCAAAACATAAGTGGACACAACAGATATTGTGTTTCAATAATTTTACTGCCAAACATATGTCGACTGAGCCCACAGGGCGGCAGGATGTTGAAGAATTGTCAAAAGCTGACATATCACACGAGAGCTCCCTGTTGCCAATCATAGATGCTGGGCCAGCGACTAAAAGCCAGATGCCTTTAGGTATATGTTGTTTTGTATTTGATTATAAAAACATTTCTTTCTTTAACCTCAGAAATCACTTGAGATTTTATTATGTTGAGAATGAGATAAATGACATATGTCGTTATTACCTGCATTTATCAGATCTGGACGCTGCCACTGAAGTTTCAGCATTAGAAGAGATCGATGATGTTGAGGCTCTCAGCATACCTGTTCCCTCTGCCATTCCTCCTGCCTCCACCTCTCTTAGAGACTATGTTGACCAGTCTGAGACACTAAGCAAATTGGTACAACTAGGTAATAAACTGCTGAATTTAAAAATTGTTAATATCAAGAACATTTTAAATCATAGTTACTCATCATGTGGAAGAGTATTCAGGTTTATTATGGTATAGGCTATGTTGTGATTCTCTTTTTTTTTTTTTTGGTCTACACATTTGTGTTTATTCAATCCCTCATTACAGGTGTCAACCTTTGGAAGCTTGAGCAAAGGCCCAATGTGGGCTCCATGCTGCTGAGGCTCAACTTCGACACAGATGTGGCACCAAGGTTGATGTTCCTTAAAGATATTGGGGTGGAGGCACATCGTTTTGGCTATATCCTAACACACAACCCCTTCATTCTCACAGAGAGCTTGGAAAACCTACAGGCCAGGTGACATGCCGAATATCAGAAATTGAAACATTAGATGCTCTTATATTTACCTTATTGATTTATTTTAAATTAAATCGGTCTAATGAGATAAGTCACACAAAACCTCCTTACCAAATTTCCTTCTGTGCGGTTGCATGTGCTACTTAGTACTGAGGTACGATGTACTAATTTTGTCTTTTTTGTTGTTTGCAAAGGGTAAACTATCTCAAGTTAAAAAAGTTCAGTAGTGAGACTGTTGCATCCATGGTGTCCAAAGCTCCATACCTGCTCAACTTCAGTGTGAAGCGGCTGGACAACAGACTGGGGTTTTTTCAGACTCAACTCAACGTCAGTGCGTCTAATGTAAGCACCTCTAACTGATGTAGGGAAGCATGGCCAATTTTAACTTCTTTGGTAGAAAAAGGAATTCTAACAATTTTTTTTTTCCCTCACAAGACACGGGACATTGTTGCACGTCTGCCCAGACTACTGTGTGGGAGTTTGGAGCCTGTTAAGGAAAATTTAAAGGTACTGAAAAACAAAAGACATTATTACAAAAACACTGTTTAGGTAACCTTCAGCTGCTGACAAAGTACTTTTTCAAATGTCTTCCACAGGTGTGTGAAATAGAGCTTGGCTTCAAGGAAAATGAGATTCAACGCATAGTTATTGCTGTCCCTAAAGTGTTGACTGCCAATAAAAGAAAGCTAACGCAAATATTTGACTTTCTCCACAATACCATGAAGGTGCCCCACCACCTGATTGCAAAGTTCCCACAGGTAGATTGTTGATTGTTATTATATTTTCCAATTTGGGATCAATGGTAACAAATTTCCTGCTGCATTTTGTCCATATTCAGGATTCTAATTTGACCATGTTATATATGTTCCCACAGGTCCTCAATACCAAGTACTTGCGCATCAGAGAGCGCCACATGTTCCTTGAGTACCTCGGAAAGGCTCAGTATGACCCAGCCCTGCCCAACTATATCTCTCTGGACCGCCTTGTGTCTTTACCTGACCAGGATTTTTGCACAATGTTGGCTTTGGCGACATTGGAAGATTTTTATTTGTTCCAAAAGACTCTATAAACATTAAAAATGGCCTCAGAAGACAAGTGGTCGGGCACACAGAACAAATACCATAATGGTATATGTTGTATATGCAGAGTGCAAATGTAATTTTTAATAAATGTGCATAGTGTAGCGCTGCTGCTTGAAATATTACTCTTGTTTACCACAACTGTCTATGTAAAAATGCAATAAATTTGTTATGTTCTTAAGTGCTTGCAAAATATTTCTTTCAGTTGAAGGGGCAATGATTACCTTTGTTGTCCAGCATTCAATAAAATCTATAATGAAAGTGGATTATAATTTCCAGTTTGAAATGAACAGGTCTCACTTCTACAGTTTGGATTGATAGTAGACTTCAAATACTGTACTTATTAACAAATATAAAGTACTTGTAATTTCATTCCAATCCACGTCAACATTTCTAAGTGAAATATTTTACATTGTTCTCAACAACTTCTGTCCAACAGCGCTAGTCTGAGCTTAGTCAGATAGGCGATACGAAATATAAAATCCGTTAGTATATATTTGAACTATCCAATATAGTTGCTGAAAACAATTAAAGCTAAAATGTGAATGCATCACGAATACTAACGACCACCGAAAGCGGCCGGCTGCAGCATGAGTGACTTCAGTTTACTTTAGGTTAAATTTTAATCACGTTAGAATTATTTTCAATGTCTAAATTTTACCTGTTATTATGCATTTTAACTTTCAGGGTATTGCTACTGTTTCTTTTTATTGATTTCTATGCTTATTTTGAAGAACTTCTGCTTTAATTAGTGTGTCTTTAAATCAAAGCTCAGTATTGATCAAATAACAATGACATTTATTTTAAGTCCAATAATTCTGTTTTTTTTTTTAATTACAGAAGGAAAACGTGAACGTTGATTTCTTCAGTAGATTTCAATACTCAACAAATTTCAATAAGCTGTAAACGCAAAAAGTTGCGCAATTAAAACTGACTTGGACAGTCCTTGCCCACAATGCACCGCGATCGTTCTTAGAGGTAAAAATGGCGGCGAGGGCACCAGGTAAAACATCAACGCTCCTTTCTGAGATTTTTAGTTTAAATGTTCTCGACCAAGATTGTTTAGCACTCATGACATGCATTTTAATACAACACATGGTATATTATTATGTTTATCACATCCCGCTGAAAATGCCGTTTTAAAGCGTTTGACTTGTGTGTGTCCTTTAGTGTCCCTGTGCTAACTAATGCTAACACCGCTTCAAACGTAACGTTAGCTTAGCACCACACGCTTAACACAGTGAAATGTAGTTGTGTCACATCTTGTCAGTCGTTTTGCTGTTCCTTCACCGGTTTAATTTTTCTCAGTATTGTACTAAACAGCTATTATTTTCTTTCGTTTTTATACTGCTGTAACATATATGTTATTAAACTCTTAGCTTCGTACCTTTATCTTCAACGTTACTGTTCACGGTTGTTTTATTCCAGTGCACCTCCATTTATGAAATCATCTGAAAAGACAACTTATGACATTTTTATGTTGTCTGTTTTAATATACTTTCAACAGAGTTATTAGTCTGAAGGGTCATAATGTTAGTGTTAGAATTGCAGGAGAAGTTGGCAGACATACTCTCCGTTATGCGGGTTGTCTATTAAAGGGAATTCTACTCAATAACATGACTGCAGTGAAAAGCAGGGGGAATTTTTACAAATGTGTACTGTATCAGTGTAGGAATTCCTACAATTTGTGCAGACTGACTGACACTGTTTGTTTGTGACTTGTCATATTTACAGTAGCGACAGGCAGGCTCCTGCTTGGGTTCCGCAAATGGTATTTCAACATGTGTGGCTTCAACAAACTTGGTAAGATCAAAGAATAATATGCTCAGAATATAAAACCTTACTGTGCCACCCATCCCTTTTTTTCCTGAAAGTGTCAATGTAGGAAAGAAAAATATTTGATATGAATATGGACTCGTGCAGCATTGATTTTCCATTTAGCATTTCATGTTTTTGTTCAAGGTTTACTGCGTGATGACACGATATATGAGGACGCAGACGTGAAAGAGGCCCTGAAGAGGCTTCCAGAGGATCAGTACAACGAGAGGATTTTCAGGGTCAAGAGAGCCCTGGATCTTTCCATGAAGCAACAGATCCTCCCTAAAGACAAGTGGACAAAATTTGAAGAGGTTCATTAAACTAATACAAATAAATTGTTAATTTAAAGGCATTATATTATACTGCATTATTTACCTGTCTGTATGTTCTTTTAGATGAAGATATTTTATTTTCTGGGTTGACTGTCCATTTTTGTCATGTTTTCCCCTTTTCTTCATAGAACTCCATATGCTCTTTCATGTGATGCATATTTGTGTTACAAAAAGTGCATTTCTCCTGTTACCCAACAGATAAAGGACAGATTTTCTGAAATGTGCTTGAAATGAAATTGGTTGCCATCTATATTTGATATTTCTGTAGTAATAATTTGCTGCATTCAGATATATGAGCAAGTATATTACTTGCATAAACATCCATATCAACCAGTACCAGATCTAGCATTTTAGGCAGTATTGGAGGCATTTAATCAAAAACACAGAATTTCTCGCATTTTTACATTACATTCTAAACTATAACTAAATTAACTGCTCAGTAATTTTTAGGCCGATCGAGTAAACAGTGAGTTCTTGTAATCCAAATGTTAAAATCTACAATGACCTGAATTGTTATGTTGATAAATTCTCATTTCATTTGCTTATCTCATCTAATTTTCTTACCCTTTAGGACGTCCATTACCTGACACCATATCTGGAAGAAGTGATCCGCGAGAGAAAAGAAAGAGAGGAGTGGATGAAAAAATAGACGGTTCCTGGTCAAAGCTCTTAATCCTCGTCTTTGGTCGGTGCATGGATGTCCCTCTAGTGTAATATTTAAAGTGAAATGTGATCTATATAAGAACGTGCTCATTAAAGAAAATGTACATTTTGGAAGACATGGAAGCGTTACCTTTTTTCTAATTGATAGTAAGCCGTTTAAAAATTTTATTATTGTCACGATAAAAGTTTGGATTTGCTCAATATTCCACTTTGCCCTATGGACCTTTACAAATGTATTTACTTAAACCAGAATACAAACATAAAAACATACTCTAGATATGGGTAAGACAGTATTCTAGGCAAACTTAAGTATCTACTGTTTCCACAATAGTGGCTTTATTTCTCTACACTGCACGTCTTATTTATCTTTCAGACAATAAGCACTGACAAGAAAATTATACTGTGATGAGGTAATGAATAAATTACAAACAAATCTATTGTCACAATGGTGGCTTTAACGCTGTGTAGAACAGTGATGACAGTTTGTGAGCTAATTACTACCACAATGAATCAATATAGTCAGATTTTTTTCTTAAACAGCCTTTAAGTCTTATACAGCAAACTTTTCTTTAAAGATTCAAATCTGCTTAACACAAATGTCAAGAGTTCATGAACAGTTTGTTGTCAGTCCATTTCTTCAGTCCTTTCATAGGGAACATTACAAACTATCTCTTTGAGCCTGTGATCTCCTTTTGTCCACGTCAGTTATGGTTTCTATGAAGCAACCAACAATGCTATTAAATGTTTTTAGCATGGACATTCCTAGCTCGTTGCTGGTTTCATCAATGACTGGATCATAGACCCCCGAGAGGGGCGTGCACACCTCCACGTTTCTTCCAGCTCCCTCCAGGATCCCCATCAGCTGGCCCCTGACCTCCTCAAACATCTCCTTGTTGTACTGCAAAAGGACTGAATCGCCAAGGGGATAAGTGACATCATCTGAGTAGCACTCACGGGGAACGGGTATTTCTATATACTTTAACTCAGGAAAGCCTACAGATAGCATTGAGAACAGCCTCCGCAGAGCCACTGATGTCAGAGGGTTTCCCAGGAGTTTGAGCTCCTTCAGCGCCTGACAGCAAGCGAGAGTGTTCGTGAAGACATCCATGTGCTCGTCCTTTATGTTACACTCCTCAAGGGCCAGGCTGGACAGTGTAGCCGAGCAACGGCTGAGCAGTTTTTGGAAACAGGTGGAGAAGGAGTCGAAAATGTCATGTCCGCTGATGTCCAGGCGAACCAGGGCCTCACTGTGGAGGCTGTTGGAAAGGTACGTCATGTCCAGACGGTTCAGGCAGCAGTTGGCCAACTCCAAGCACTGCAGTGGAGTGTTGAGGGGGCTGGGTTAAGAAAGGAGAGGCACAGGGGGGAAGAAATGGTGTTAGATTAAGGTCAATGATACCAGAATTGAGCACAATTTATCTTCAAATTACTGCAGCGAGATTATGGTTTATATCCAACAAATGTGATATCTATTGTGTAGATTTGGTGTTAGAATATTTTTCCAAGTATATCTATCTAGTAAGTTTATTTAAATCCACAAAGTATATATACATATTTTAATTTTTCAAGAGTTTTCTCCTTTAACCCATTTACATCACTGTATTTTCGAATCAAATGTCAGATCTTGATTGTCAGGTTTCTGTCCTCAGTTTTGCATCATGTCAGTAATTTTTAACAGCATTATTAAACAAGAAGCTTAAGGAGGGAATGACTGTTTTAAAGTTGATGATTGTGATTTATATTTCTGTCCATTTACTCACTTCAGCAGTTTGCGCAGTTGCCCAGTTAGATTGGAGAAACCAACATAGAGCTCAGTCAGGCTACTTAGTCGTGCGAGTAGGTTGCCGATGGTGGCCAGCAGATGTACATTATCGGAGCCCAACCTCCTCACATCCAGCGCCCCAGCTGGCAAGGTCAAAGACTGTAATTTGGGAAATTCCACTCTGGAGAGCAGCACTTCCAAGTGTGTGGCCTCCAGGGGAACATTGTGCACCACCTCCAGCTTTGAAATGCCCTCAGGGCTTGCTAGGCGCAGAACGTAGAACAGCTGCTTGAGGGCAAGGGAATCAGCCCGAAAACCAACAAAGCAAGGCTTCAGTGGACAGAAGCGCATGAGGAGGAATACCTGGGCCACCTGCTCATAGTTGCGGCCTGTGATGAAGCCGTCAAGCCGGACATCAATAGATGTTTCAAAGACTGGATGGGTCACGTCGATGGCTTGCATGGTCACCATGACCTCATAGCAGAGTTGGGTCAGGAGCTGGGTCCTCGCCCATCGACCTAGGGTTGCTTTGCAGGGGCAGGTCTGGTGCTCAACATCCCTCAGGGCAGTTAGGTCCACTACATGCAGGTTCTTGGAATAGGTTCTTGGAGGTGACATCACGTAATCCTTCAGAAAATAAGAGGAAATGAGTTTAAAGTGTCGTCACCGTCATCACTTTCAAAGCAGGTGTATTTAAGCAGTAGTATTACACTGAATAAGTTTTAATTACCTTTAAGCCAGTCAAAATGGCTGTCAGACAAAGCCGGCAGGTGCGTGAGGTGAGGTCAACCTGACAGTCGCTGGTCTTTCCCAGGAGCGTTTGCAGGTTGAGCTCAGGCAGAGGCCACGTCTGGACCAAATCATGCAGCAAGTCAGCCTGCTCAAAGAGATAGGAGGCCTTAAAGAGGAGCGGGTATAGGTTAAAGGACACAGAGCTGATGTTCTCCTGAGCACTCGCTCCACTTTGGACGAAGCCCTCGGCAGCAAGGAATTGCAGCGACTTCATGCTTCCGGGCTTCATCCCAGTTTTAATTTCCGGCAGCTCTGTGAATTTCCTGGTTGTTGTTGACAGCTGCAGTCAGACAGCTCTGTGAGCTGGCGTTTTTCCTCCAGTGTAGTCTGTTTCCTCCGTTTATGTCTGCCTGAGTGTTGTGCATTTGTCTGAGCGCAGGTTCGTGGTGAGCAAGGAGCCAGGCATGGGGGTCTCGTGGTAGGTAAGAGAGTAGAGGTTATTAATAGAAACAGCTGTCTGACACCCTTCGTTGGGGACAGTGTCTATTTGTGATCCTTTTCCAGAGAGATTTAATAGGAAAAACATTCGAATGTCACTGGGAAAACTCGTAACTATTCAAACCTGTGTGTGAGGCTTATTGTAAGAGGAATCAAAACAGCAATGACGATGATCAAATCTCTATTCTAAACAAATTAGAGGTTTGCAATGGTGAATGCATTCATAATGGTAGATTGTGATACAAACGTGCTTCCTTTTTGGTGCCGCCACTTTCCCCTAAAGGTGCCTCACTATATGACTCTTGTTACTCAGATTACAAACATTTCACACGGATGCAATGCATTATGGTCTATTGAGGCTTCTGTCAGTGAACATATAGGTATATGCCCTGTTGGATTTTCCCAGTTGGTGCAGATGCAAAGATTAAATATGACCTGATTTTTCTAGACATGACATAAAAAATGTATCCCAATGTGACTCCAAACAGATGTTTTCTGTTACATTCATGGAAGTTGCAGTTTTCGATGCCATGTAAGAATATGTATAGTATTTTACTATATTTAAATGAAAAACTTTTTTTTTTTTTTTATTATGCAAGGTGATTACTAGTATTCATATTTAAGCTAAAAGTAGGCATGAATCTTTACAAAATGTGCAATTTTTAATGGCAATCTACCGAAGAAGAAACTTAATTTACATCTGGTTATAAAAGTAGCATATAGTTATCACTGAACCGGTCTTCCTGGCTATAAAGAAAGGAATGTTTTTAAGGTTTATTTACGTTAGATAACAGTGCTTGATAAGACTTGCTGAGTTACAACTCATCAAGAATTTGATCAGCAAATTAATTTATGAAGAGTAGTAGTGATGGTGGTGATGATGATGATGATCATGCTGGTGATGGTGCTCATGTCTCTGGGCTGGAGAGGCCAGGGCCCCACATGAGGCTTGAAAATAAGATATCTCCCTATCTCCACCTGAGACGGGCCTCACGCGCAAGGCAGCTTTGTGCGCCCTGGAGCGAGGCCTCTTGTGAATACGCTGCGCTGCAGGGACAGAGTAGGAAGGATGGCACCATGATGCAGGTTGTTGGCCACGGAACCTGCAAGATCTTCCCCCTCTGTCTCTGTCTTTCCCTGCTGCCATTGGTTTGCTTCCCACTGGAGGGACAGCGAGGCCTCTGGGAGACTCTGGAAAAATGCTGTTCTCCCTGATCATCACACGGTGGTGCCGACGAGTAAAGTGAGCATCCCGTCTGGACTCCTGAGGGAGAGATTCTGGAAAAAAAGAGGGGAAAAAAGACATTGATTTCATGTATTTTCACAGTAAAAAAAAGAAATCCATGAAATGTTTCGATAAAATGATGAAGATGAAGGTTTGATACCTGTATTGTCAAATTTAGACGTATAGTTTTCAATGCCTGCTAGATCCAGGTAGTGGTTTCGGCGTTCTATGTTTTCATCTACACAATAAAGTCTTCTTTTCAGCCCTCCTGACTCCTGAGAGGCACTCTGCTCCTTCCCGGCTGCAGTTTCCAACAGAGAGAGGGACGTTATCTTCGCAGCAATGATAGAGGTTTGGTTTTAAGTGAAATCCAACTGTTCTTTACAGTTGCTTAGGGCATGACAAAATCTATTTACCACTTTGTGGGTCGGCTGATGGAGATAAAACTAGCTTTATCTTCATAGGTGTGGCGCCAACATAAGGACGCTTGACTGACGCCTCCAGAACCTCGTACATGGAGTGTATCAGATTGCACATGTCCTGCCGCATCC
Source organism: Mola mola (assembly GCA_001698575.1). Lineage (NCBI taxonomy): Eukaryota > Metazoa > Chordata > Actinopteri > Tetraodontiformes > Molidae > Mola > Mola mola. The sequence continues at coordinate 8,751,489 of KV751318.1, read as the reverse complement.
ACATAAATTAAAAGCACGCACTTCCCCCCACACACACACACACACACACACACACACACACACACACACACACACACACACACACACACACACACACACACACTTTGTTCAAAAACACACCATCTAAGTCCTTACTTAAACATTGTGCATGAAAGAAACCTACATCTTTGGCAACTTTGCCACTGCTGTCAAATTCGTACAGTGTGAAAACCCACTCCTGTTGAGCATCCTCATCACGCGCCACGCCACACTCTGGGACCTGGATATTTAGTCAGGAAAACAAATTTACTGCAGCTGTAATAAAAATTTAAATGTTTATTAAGTTATAAGTTTATTAAGTAGAATTACAGTCTGCAGTAATTTTTGTGGTGAGTGGGTTAACACAAGTGAGTAAAGCAGTCATGTGCCATTTTAAAAACACACAACTCACAAGTATTGTACCATAATTACATTATCCAGACCCACAACTTAAAGTTGTTTGGGAAAATGATTTGTTCATCAGTCGGTGGACTGTTGGTATAGACTCACACCAGCATGTCCGCTTCGCTTCTTCGTCCATTTACTGACCAGGAAGTGGATGCCGTTACCTCGATCGGTTGTCCTCTTTGGTGGCAGAAGTGCTAAACGACACAGAGCTACACTGCGTAAAGTTTCCCAGCAAACTGACGGTTTGTATGTAATTCAGACTATAACATGTTGTGTGTTTATAATGAGGTTTTCATCAGCTCCACTTTCAATCACATCACAGAGGGAACAAAAAGCTGTACATCCAAAAACTGAAGTTGTCACAGGCAAATGCAAAACAGATGTGTTTAATTTCATAATTTCTTTTTCCCTGATAGTCAGGAGGATTGGACAAAACTTTAACACACACAATCTCCCTGTCATTAATAAAGTACCGTCAGTGTGAAACATGTAACTGACCTCTGATGCTGCCGCTGCGGTCAGACTTCTTTTCCTTTAATTTTATGCACACGTTCTGTAACCAAAGTGACGGGAAACAGCACATATAGAGAGGGGATGAAGGGAGGAAGCAATTAGAGTAAGTGATTTTCATGTCCCGTGGGTGTGGGGCTTGTTCTCCAGATGTAAGTAAAACTCAATCATCTTTGAACATCTTTGGGGTATTTTTGTGTTTTAATATTAAACACCATGGACTCATCAACCATCGCTGCCACCAGAGTCACTTCCAACATATCCGATCAGATGAAACATTGATGTGAATGTTCCATCAAGACTTAAACATGCTGAAAGGTTAAGATAAATAAAAAGGTTTGGACTTTCTAAGCTATTAGTCTTTAACTTTTGGTCCCAGTCCCATGTACAGTAACTATCTGACGTGTTTTACATCGTTATTAAATGTAAAATAAGAAAGGCAGGTTTACAAGACAAAAAATCCGGTTATTTTTTTGTGATTGAATAAAGCTGTTACTCCATATATACCAGCGTGTCTATTATAATGCTGTGACTTTTCATTGAAAAGTGAACATTTAATATATTCTAAAAACATTACATGTAAAATGTTTCAAGCATTTTAATATTTTAATTTTGATGATTATGGCATACAGCCGCAAAAAGGAAACACATCTCAAAATATTCCACTGTAACTGAATAAGCCATAATCATCCAAATTAGAACAAAAGAGGCTTGAAATATTTCACTTCACATGTGAGGAATATAGAACGTACCAGTGTTTAACTTGATACAATATTCTAGATATTTTGAGATGCGGTGTCATAGAATACTGACATTTTTCTGCAGACTGAGCACTATTTATTTTTCTACTAATACGTTTACTTCAGCAAGGAATAGCTCCTGCAAACGGCAACTGCTATGAAAGTATAAAATCAGATGTTTCCTGTTCATTTGTATAAACAACTGATCACAACACACTCATTTTGTCCCCTCAAGTGCTTTCTCATGTCTCGATGCAACACTGCCTCGCTGCTGCGCTGATGCTCGGGAACGAGGCGTGTGCAGCATTACGCACACGCGTCCCTTCTCCACGCCCTCTGTGTCTGCTCTGACGATCCTGGGCTGCATGCTCGCAAGAATCTTCTCATTCCACAAAATCCGTCCTGATATCACGAGATGTCACGTCTAAGCAGAACAATGGCCGCGTTTGTTCTCTTCCTTACTGCCAAGTTGATACCCGGACAGGAAGTTTCACTGTGAGACATGGAGAGATGATGCTCTGACCAGGAACTTTCGGCTGCAAACTTTTTAAAAAATCGTCGCAACAAGCAAAACACAAATTCAGGTGGGGATTTCAAAATTCAGATGGATGTAGCTGAGTCCAGTGTAGATTTTAGCCCAAGTATAATCACAAAAATCAGGCTTTTCAAAATTTGAAGTGTTCACTCGAGACAGGAATGCAGTGGTACACATGTCGTGTGAGAGACAAGACAAGCTTTCTTTGAGCAAGGCGGTGAACGTGACCACTCCACATCTTTAATTAGATCCGGGGGTATGAGGCTGGGATCAGAATCTGTCCCGTGATGCTCGCTGTTGGATGATAGGGTGTTTAGAATGTAACCTGGAGGAAGAGACGGCTCCAGGTGGGACCAAAGGCTGACCTACAACAATACCAGAAACCTGACACAACGAGTCATCCTTGCTAATTTCACCTCACAGCGTCATTAGTATAATAAGCTGGAAAAATGTAATTGCAGGAAGTTCTCTGCAGTTAACAAACGCAGAAACTCCACCACAAGCCTTTAAACAGCTTGGCTGAGTCGACGCTTTTATTCCCAAAGTGCAGGACTTTCCAGAGGTCCCATACAGCTTTGTATCCACATACTCCAAATATCAAGCACTACTGGAAGAAAATCTCTAAACTGGTTTGGGCTCACAAGTTTATCAGCTCATTGCTCAAATGGACTGAGGAAAAATTGTGAGCATCCCGCTGCTCGTTTATCACGTTCCACGTTTAATAGACAGCATAAGTGAATTTACTGGTCCTAAATGGCAACCCTGCAATCTTTGGAGGAGCAGAAAAGACAATAAAAGCATCTGTGATCGGCTTTCACAGCCAAGCCTGGGCTACACGGATCACTTCAGCGGGGTTCAAGCCTTCAAGCCACAAAGGAGTGTGAGATTGCTTTCTATGAGCAATACCATACATATCTGAGCACCAAATGTGCATGAATGTCAACAGTCTACATGTGAAGCAATTTGTGGACAACCCCACCTCAAACAGTCTGTCTGGCTGCAGAAGGAAAACGGTACCAGATGTAGAGGCTCGTGGCAGACGGTTATAAAGACCGCGCTGTTTGGGACAGGCTGGCTGTGTTGCACTTCACACATGAATAAACACACGAGTGTCTCCGCGCACCTTTTTAAGTCACACTGAGTGTGATGTGAGCAAATAGTATTTATCACCAAACTGGCCTGAAGCTGTTGGCACTGTGATGAACCGGTAGGCTTTTTTATGCCTACATTTTTTTTTTAACTCACTGAGAGTTATATTCCGCAGGAGATACTTGCTTTGAAATCCATTATGTTAGATATTATAGTAATTAATTTCCCTATGGTGATTAATAAAGTTATCTCTATCTCTATGAAGTTAACATCAGATCAATCATGTTGTATATGACCCCTTCTAGCCTTCCACCGATGATTTGGACAAGGAAATCTCCCTTCAAGCCCTCTATGGCGTCCAGTAAACATCCGCAGAACCAAAATAAACTTCATTACTAAAATTCCAGCCATTCTGCTTTGATTTTCATGAAACCAAAATAAGCAACATTCATTCATTCATTATCTGATGGTGCCTTCAGGGCTTAGTTTTACCTGTGTTTGACGCAAGTAGAAGTCCTAAGTGGAATAAAGGCTAAAATCTAATTTGCCTACCTTTGTCAACTTGGTTTTGTGAATGTGGAAGTGCTCCAGCTCCCTCTGACAGTTCAGAACATTTGAAGCCAAACTTCCACCTGCAGAACATGACAAAACTTTTGAGTAAAACACGCAAACTACAGACACACGTGTGAAGGAGCAATAAAGTAGGAGTTTCAGTGTTACCTTCAGGACTTTGTCTTCGTCTGGGTACTGTAGAAGATAATGGGAGAACAGAGAGCACAAAATAAAGATCAAACTTGTTCAAAACAACAGAGCGCGCGAAATACTAAACTTTCTCACCAAATTTGGACTGGAATTTGCCCATACTTGATCAAGAAAAGTGAATGAACTCCAACCCATGAGGTAAAAGATAAATGAGACATTTGAATATGACAACCATTTCCCAAGAGGAGCAGCGGGTGCGCGCAGGAGATTCCAGCCCGCTGACGGGTTCTCAGCCGCGCGGAAGCCTGGATGAGCGTCTGACAGAAGACGACCAAAGAGTACACACGCAGAGAGAGACTTCCCCGCTGCGAACTTCCTTCTTCGGTTCCGCGTTTCTCAAGTGAGCTGCGAGTTTTTTTGGAACCATGGTGGCTAACACAACAAGCATCGTCAAGGTCTTATTTTGATAAATCGATAAAGCACAGTAATATATATACATTGGGATGCCTTCATTCAGTGGTTTATAGATATTTGAGGGGCAGGGGTGAAAATAATTAAAAGGGGACCCAATGTACAGGGCATTTTATCACACTTTACCCTCTTTATTGAATTTTAGCCATTGGAAAAGCACCATAGAGCTCACTTTATTAAACAGGTTTGTCCACTGGAAGGAAATCCTATGTTTTACCTGCAATATGGGCTTCCAACAGGGCACTTCTGGGACGTTTTTTTTTTCCACCATCAGAGTACCTGATGGAGGTGTCCACCAGTATCTTCATTCATGGGACTGACAGTTTTAGCTAATCAGATTTATGATTGTTGTAAGTACAGTATCAACATTTTTTTTTTTTTTTAATAATTTACACATTAACTCAGTCTGCAGGCGGAATTGATCACTCCACCTTTCTATTTTTCATATAATGTAACTTACCTCCCCATAAATACTCATGAGGATGCTGGGACCAGACAAGTCAGATCAGCTGATGTACAGCAAAATCTCAAGTTCTCTGAAAGTACTTGCACTTCTTCACTGTTCCTGTTTTTGTGACTTCACTAACATTGGCTAATTGTTGCCTTAATATTCATGAAAGGGAAAAGACCTTAAATAAAAGGCAAGTATTATTTCAAAACAATCACAGACAAAATTATGGTACAAAATAGTTTTTTGTTTATCATGAATTATAAAAGTCATATTCCACACTTTGTGTCACACCTTGCTTCCTTTATATCAAAATTTTAAGTGATGGCTGTGTTTAACAACCATTTTTATTTTCATTATATTACATAAATATACACACATCTGTTTAAAAGTAACAGACTCAAGTCCACATTGCAGTTCTGTTAACTGTTGCCACCGACGGACTCTTTGACAGTGAGGGCCGGCGCGGGTCCTATGTGGGTCCAGATGTAGCCCTTCTCTGGTCGGATTGGGATGGTAGGGAACGGAGAGCTCCGCGACTTGAAATATTCAGAGGGGGCATGGCACACAAACTCCAGGTACTCCATCTTTCTGGGCAGATCCTCTTCTGGACCTAAAACAAAGCAGACGACTCTCAACTTGCTATATAAGTGACCGATTTTACGACCGAAATTGTAAGAAGTTTTTAATTTTTCGTTGCTCACCGACAATGAACGTCCCAGGATCAAAATGGTCCTTTGGGCTCGACTGGGTGGGGATCAACCAAGTCAGTGCTGCACTCTTCTCACAGTACTGGTCTTGCATAAAGCCTCGAATCTGAGCGTAGTATGGCTTCCCATCTTCCTCATCTGTCACCTTGATCACATCTCCTGTCTGGTAGTATACACCCTGTGAATTTAAATATAAAATTCACAGGATGACGGTCCAGCTCATGTTCTCACACATATCATCACACCATGAAGCTGTGGTTTAATTAGATGAGGAGATTGTTTGGTAGATGGTGACAACGGGGTTATTTTTGCTTGGTAAGAAGAATAAACAATGTACCTTATAAAATACAGATTCCGATGTGACGATAGTTGCAACAGACTCCGGTGCTTTGATTGGCTAAGGAAAGGAATCACACACACAGGAGTCAAACACATGAACTTGTGGTTCAGCACATTCACAAGAGAGATACAGAAAAAAAATCCCTCACTTACATTTTTGAGTTTGAATATGTGTCTTTTCCCCTTCCCTTTGGTTGACACCTTTTTCTCAGATGCAGGAGCTTTGTATTTGGTGCTTCTCAGCCGTGCAGACCTCCTGTGGATCTCCTGTTTGGACTGAAGACAAAAATGACACACACAAGATATTAAACTGCAGTGGCTGACCCAGCTACTGTCATTCATTGTTTACCAAACAGCAGAGAAAAAGCAACCTATGATTTTTTGAGTGTTTGATCATTGTAAGTCTAATTTTAAGGTCATTTTAAGATACACTATAGTCATGCATATATACATACAGTATAATCACACACATATATAGTCATGGTATATTGATATACAAAAATTCCTATTAATTATTTCCTTAAACAGTAGTATATGGACTGGTACTGATATTTTACCATTGCAGAAAGATATGATCATAATTTCACTTTTGGGAGGTTTCCCAAAAGTGAACTTCCCTGCACATATTGTAAATCACTTATGCAGTTATTGTGAAAGACGTGATTGTTTCTACATTGAACTAGGTGATATTTTATGGTATCAAAGTATCACGATATACATTATCAAATATGATACATGATTGAGGCTTTGCGATACAATTATCATGTTGTCACACCCATACCATATAGTTTAAGCTAAGATAATTTGGAGGCCAAAATGCTGGTGTGTGACGTGGAGACCTCCATTGCACCTACTAGAAAAGAGTCAGAGTCTTTTGTCATTAATATTTACTCTGTACGTTCAAGATTTTTGAGTATTATTAAGCTGAGACACAAATCGAACCTGCTTTCCTCCGCCATTGCTGGGCTGAATGCTGGAGGAAATGGTGGGTCCCGACGGTCCTCCGCTGCTGCTCTTCCCCGTGCAGTTGTTGCACAGGATTTCTCCCTGGTTCCCTTTCTTCCACATCGACGAAGAGTTCGTCTTGCAGACAGAACAGAGTGGTTTCAGACCCAGCGGCATCGTTGATGGCCAGAACACGAGCCACGGTGCTCCCAAATGTAGGTCGGAGAGCTTAACAATGAGATGAAGAGTGTCGGTGCGGCTCCAGCTAAATGTATGACAGCACTAACACACCGCCGCGACCCGGCAAACGACACAAACAACAGCAGACGACTGGCTAAGACATTAGACTAATTGTGTTAAAGGCGACAGCATCAAATTGCATTGTCTAGTTTGTATTGCTTATTTTCGCAGCGAAATCACCGCCATTGCAAATGTAATGTTTCTTCGTTGAGGTCAGCTCGTCTTCTGTGTTGATAAAGCCTTTAGTCGAGCGCCACTGCTGGACTGGAGGACACTGCGCTGGGTAAAGTCAGCGGTGTAGTGGAACCAAATACGAGTACTTACATTCTTTTTCTATAATTTACTAAAATCTATACTTTATTTTAGTTTTTTTTTTTTTTTACTTTTGAGCCACAACATTCCCCTCAACTTTGCACTGAAAATCCATACTGGTAAAACAGATTTAACCTTAAAGTTGCATTGCTTACAATGTTTCAGACAAGACTAGGCTAGTTGTACTGTGTCCTTTGCACAATTTGGCCAAACAAGGGTTAACATGTTGTAACAGTCGAACTGGACCTTTAAGGGACATGCGTCACTTGGACATGATGTCATCATCCTGCGCGCAGTTGAAGAGTTGAGCAGCGCACATGATTCCTGAATGAATGCATTTAGTGGACTCTCCATCTTTTTCCTTGTTTTGTTCTCAACAACCTAGTAACGGTTTTGATAAGTGTAGCGTGTGTTTCCATGTATGGAAGGCAGTGCCGTACAACCGGGCTTGTAGCGTCTAGGTGCGTTTTATTAAAATTATTTTGTAAGATCCCCATTACATGTGTGGAAGTACATTTTTTGAGTGCCTTTTCTGGATAAACAAGCTATACGACCTCAAAAACTGTTACAATGTACATTTAGATTTCTTATTTGGGACAAGCAGTGATAGTGGGAGCACTAATTCTATCTATGGAGCACTTGTACTTTTCATTACTACACTTAAGTAAACTTTGATGCCACATTACTTTGGCTTAAGTAATTTTCATCAGGGTGACTTCAACTGCTACCTAAGTGACTTTCAAATGTGATCTATTTATATTAATTCAAATGTGGTTTTCAAGTACTGTTCATTAACATATTGTTAAAGCAGGTGTGAACCACTCAACCAATGACTGTATATAGAACTATCTGTAGCTAATATTGTTTATTTGCTGACTAGCTTGTGGATTTCCTCCCAGGGGTTAGTAAAGTTTTATTTTAATATACAATGTTACATTGTTATTTTATTTGTTGATTTAAAATCTATTAATACACAAAATCTGAATGGCAACCAGCAACAAAAGTTGTCATTAATGTAATGTAACTGTGGTGGAGGAAAAATATGAAGTAGCGGTAAAATAAAATTACTCAAGTACTGCAGACTGCTCGTTTAGTCCCGAATGGAGAAGACAAACAGTACAGAGGTAAAACAAGGCTATGTTACATATTGCTTTAATTATATCTAATATTGATTTCAACCCTCTAATTGTCAAGTTTGACATCACTGACACCACCATTTGCAACAGATTTTTGAAGTAATGCGACGATAATGACAAAACATGAACTCACTGAACAATTGAGTGTTTTTGACCTGTAGTAATGTCTCCATTCCAGCAGGTAGCGGTAATCCACACCAAGGATCGCTAACTACTTCTCCCCCGAAAAGAGGAAGAAGAAATGCGTTACACTTCAAAACAACTTGAAGTTCCGTCTGTCTCGCGCCGTGTCCCCATGAAAATGTCTCAGAATAACTCCGACAAAGACGACCAAACGTCAACGAGCAAGAAAACCATCTCACTGCCGATTTCCAGAGTGAAGCTGATAATGAAGAGCTCGCCCGATGTGTCCAGCATTAATCAGGACGCTCTCTTCCTCACCACTAAGGCAACAGTAAGCTGCGTTGTATTGTATAGCAGCGGCTCTTCATGCCGCCGCTGTTAGCACGGATTAGCTCGCTGTTAGCTTCGGTAAACATGGCTGCTTCGTTGTTAATTTTAACACTCGTTGCTCCTTTGTTTACGTTGTTGTTTCGTCGAAGGAGCTGTTTGTCCAGCACCTGGCGCTGTCCTCCTTCAACAACGGCGCTGGGAAAGAAAGCAACACCCTGTCATACAGCGACCTGGCTCACACCGCAGAGGAGACGGAGACTTTCCATTTTCTCACAGGTGAGACGCCTTTACAGCCTCATGAATCTCCGGGCTCCATCTGCAACACGTTGTGTCACCATTGGCCAAGTAGCCGAATCATTAAAGTGTCAATTATAGTTACTTATAGTTAAACACCTGAGTTACAGGCGCTCAATGTATCCAGTCACGTAAGTCACATATGTGGAGCTACAGATATGAAATGACCTGTAAAATGTTAGTAAAGCTCGTCAGTTTAATGTGTTACAGTTAATTAATACCATTGTATTAGACTGTTGGAATAGTGTACCAACTGAGTCTGTATCTGCTAATATATTTTGTAGTGTCTGACCAATATTAGGGAGAAAAAAAAGTCTTTATCAATACATCGAGTTATGTATTTTTTTTTTTTTTTTTGCAGGAATTACTTAAATTAAGTTCCAACATATTTTTAACAAATATATGCAGCAGAGGCAAAATATTTTACAGATTAACAGTGAAATGTTGTCTTAAATGACAACAGTGCACAGAAGCAGTAACATTCACAGAAAATGTAATCATTATAAATCATCCCTAATGCCTTTTTCTGCATCGTGTTCTTTAAAACCCCAACTTTTTGATATAACTTTTTGATATTTTGATAGAGCCCAACTGAAATGTAATCATTATAAATCATCCCTAATGCCTTTTTCTGCATTGTGTTCTTTAAAACCCCAACTTTTTGATATCAGCCCAACTGATAAATCAGTTGGGCTCTAATATTTTGGTTTATTATAGCACTGAGGACGCACTCTCCCTAGTCCATCGGTAACATGCCCATGAACGTTTCACCCTCAAAGTCCGCTTTGTTTTTCTGGTATGAGTGCTCCACACCGTGATCATGGAACACTTCCTCGGCCCTGGCACGGTCGGAAGAGGTGTGCTTCGGCACCATACGGTTACTCATGCACAAGCACAAGCATGGATATGCGATGTGGACATCACAATATAACTGAATTTCTCTCTTGTCTCCTGCTGTCTCAGCAAAAATCAATCGCCTCATTGCATATCGATAAATCTGCGAACGCGAGAGGTCTGTATTTGAGCAAAAAGATTCAAGCCCATTCAGGCCCATATACATTTATTGCCAAGCTTACAGTGTGTGGTGCAAATTTTTCCTTGAACCATTAGAAACTGTATAAAGGTTATGATTATCACAGGTGAAGAAACAAATTGTTGCATTTCAAAGAAAAATATCAAGTAGCTGAGACAGTAATCAACAGGTGTTGCCTCCTAGCAGGGACAAAATTAAATCACAAGTGTGAGGGAAAAAAAATACAGCAATTCAGAAGCTATAAACGCAGTTTCACTGCACTTTACAGCTTGTTATGTTTTGACACTCAGGGATGCCATTTTACAAATAATGTAAGACACAATCTAATGTTCTCTTCTTAACTGACAGATATCCTGCCTAAGAAGATCTTTGCTCGAGATTACCTGAAGTCTTTGGAGCAAATGCAGGAAGAGGAGGGGGACTTTTAAGAAAGGACACTGGCTGCATTTCACATCGGGGCAGATATTATCATCCGTTGAGAGCCGAATGACTGGCAACTGAACCTTCTCAATCATTTTGAATACACCGATGGAGTTTGGAAGAAGTTCATGGACAGAGAGAGCTGAAACTATAGCTGTGTAGGGTAAACTTGAGGTGAAGACTGAAACTCGGAGACAACGACACATAGTCTTTGAAGAACACAGATGTTTAACCTCATGTTTCAGATTAAAAACTTGATGGTAGAAATCAGAGTTTGTAACTGTGGCCTAAACAGAAATGCCTTTGATGAATCATAATGCAGCCTTCCGTTCGAGCTCTCTGGAGAATTGATTAGTTCTGCAAAGATGATATTTTTGTGTAGGCTTAAGTACTGTTGTTGCTAATTAACGATGCACTTGAATTGTAGGTATCGGACCTATTTTGTATTTGGCATGTATTTCTAGACCATCTGGTAGCACTGGTTCATAAATTGCCCTGTTTTTCACGCACAATTACCTGGAGGAGATCGTTTTTCCGACATCGCTCAGGCCCGTATGAGCTCACTACGCGTAGCACGATGCATTCCTCACAGCTGGAGAACATGTGTCCCGGATGTCTTAAAAAGATGTTCTTTCAAGTGTTGGTTTTAAAGTAAAAAGTTCTGGTGTTACTCATTCAGTCATACGTGATATTTTATTAAAGATGATGTCATGTTTGAGTTGTTTGAGCTAAATAAAATTACATATACCTCCTTTTTTTTCCCTCCCCTCTGGTTGACTGTGAAGCAACAGAACATGCTGTTTCTTACCAAATAAAAATTCACACTCAGGTTAATAGATGTGACCAAAGTGTATTTAAAAGCTGATGACCTTACATGGTATTTTACTCACGAGTTCATAAATGAATTGTTTAGATTTGATATTAAAATAAAGTTTGACGCTGGCTGATATTTATGTTGCACCACTTGTTTTTTCAAGCCACAATTTTGAAGAGATGCAGTTAATGAATGCCGAAGTGTCGTGTGCTTTTACGGGAGGCTTTCAGTGCAGGCATGAACCCTCCATACGTTGCATGTGCACATAGGGAAATGTAAAACAACAGCTACATCTTCATCAAGACAAGTTTTATTCCAAAAGGGACTTTGGTCGATATTAACACGACATAAGGTGCGTATAGGTTTTTGTTTGCTAACATAATCCAGAGCATGCAAGGATTTGCTACCTTGTACAGTTCATATATATATATACAGTTGAATTAAGGGGACAAAAATGGTCTTTGTCACTGTATGATAAGTTTGGAGAGCCGAAGTTGCATGTTGACCAGAGTCTTTTCTAAAAGGGAAAAGTGTTTCTCCAGGATGTTTGCCATGTGCTGTTTTCCATTTATGTCCTCCCTTGTGTTTGCAAGGCTCTCCTTCATGCTGGAAAAGATGACAAAAGTTAATGTTTGACATTCACACGTTGCACAAAATAGCTTCCCCAAATTTCATTTTACAGGCCCAAGACGTTTTTCTCTAATGAAAATCTAATGGTCCTGGCCAGATTTCCAGGAATACGACTGCTGAAGTGACTCAGCAGCCCATCTGGATGCTGTTTCTGCTTTGGCATTCAAGCAGTGTTACGTTTAAGCCAAAAAAAACCCCAAACTGATCCAGGAGTTTTGACTCCCTCACAGCAATTTAGGTATAATTCCAAAACTGGCCCCTGATCAGTAATATGTGCAATGGGAACTTGCCGAATGACTCATACATAATCCAAGAAATCGGGGTTACATAATTGTGTCATCCCCTCTTCTCTGAGCGCTGCAGTTTTTGAGCAAATTATAAAGAGAATGAGTTTTAAACTGAAAACAAACGTTCAAGACAGATTTGATGCACACACTATTGAGGGGTTTAATAGAAATGATTACACAGGAATTTTTTTCCTGTTTTAAAGGACTTTTTCTGTCACAGATTTTTCAGTATTTCCATTAAATTAAATATTTTTGCAGTGCTGAAGTCCCTCATCACACAGGGCTGCTGCCTACGGCTCATTCCCCTCATTCTGGGGCTCTAATTACTGTTTATTCAGCTCTTTATTGAAAAATGTGGCTTTTTTTTATGTTTATCAAAAATATTTTTGAGGGAGGGTGTTGTTTAATGTTTTTTTTATTGTCTCAAATGCACCAAGTACTTTCTCACCTTGTGAGGACCCCCTGCTCCTTCCCCTCTTTCCTCTTCTCTTCCAGGGAGACAAAAACTTTCTCCATGGTCTGTATCGTTTCCACCACAGTCTGGTGGTCTGAATGGATCCCCTGCACCTCCTCTTGGGCTTGATGTCCGTATGAGACTCCTCCGTCCTCCACGCCGCTGGAGTCGGACACGGCCCGCAGGGCAGCCCTGTTCTGGAGGATGAGGAGACGAGACTTGGCAAACTCCTCGGGCTCGGCTATGTCCTCCCAGCAGATGTCTGAGGATGGCGGCAGCCAGAAGCGCTGGGTGCAGTTGACCGGTTGTCCCGGGGTCTCTGTTACGAAGGGGCTGTCAGCAGGGAAGCTGTGGAGCAGGTGCAGGAGAGGTGATCCGGAGCCCCACTCCAAGTCCTCGAGGTCTGGTTCCCCGGACTCTTGTTCAGGGGGAAAAGTGGGAAGAGGCCCTGCTGCCCTGGCACCTTTTTCCCAGAGGAAAACCCCTAGCAGGAGGGAGCAGGACAGGCAGAGCACAGCCCTGCTCATCGCCTCCCGGACCATCTCCAAACTGACTGAAACATTAAGTACACATAGGAGAGATCACCTGTCACCATGAGTTTATTCAAGACACATAACACTACAGGTGTGTTTTTACCTCTGACTGGCACGACAGTGACCACTGCATTTTCATCAAAAATGAAAAAAATAATGTAAATACCCAGAGGCAAATGCAAGTTGTGCACAGACCATGTTGTGCAAATGAAGGAAGAACAGAGATTGTAATGGGTCGGTAAATTTTAAAAGTACCTTTAATCAAGTGCTGTCTGAGTATAATCCTAATGTACTGTTTCCATTTTGTCCAACAAATTATTTTATTCTTCTACTCCACCACATTTCAGCTGCATATCTTGTGGGACACAGAGTCATCTTCGTCATATGGTGACGAGGATCTTTATATTCATTATTTGGCTGGTTTCTCTGGCCAAAATGTTTCCACCTCAGCTAGTGTGATTTCTTCTTTGTGGTTTGAGTTGTATTCTGTCACATCTTCCTCTTCGGAAACATCCTCCTTTTCTAAATCATTCCCTTGTTTGTCCTGGATATGTGAAAACATCAGGTCTAAAATCTGATCGTCAGTGAAACGTGCGGTCAGCAAAAACAGACCTGGATGTTCTCTCACGACCGTCACCTTCGCAGATTTGACAGCATTCTCCATGAATAAACAAAGCTTTAAAAATGTTTATTTTGTCTGAAGTTTTACCTGTATAGCCTTTGAATGAACGGGTGTTTGTGTGATGTGTTGAGATATGATCATGGAGGGTTTTTCTCTGCAGATAAACATAGTGGTGGGTCATTTTTGAACCTGAACATAACAAAATATGATATATTTGGTACAAATTTAAAATTTTTACCTTGATACTGTAAATAGCGTACATTTTACTAATAGGTTGGGGTAATAATCGTATTTGAAAATGTGCATGGAGATGCTCTGATACCATTTAATATCATCTAGATATAGAAACAACGACTTATTTCACAAGAACTGCATTAATAATTTGCAATTTATGCAGGGAAGCACCAAGAAACCTCCCAAAAGTGAAATATGGTCACATTCATATCTTTCTGCAATAGTAAACCATCAGTACCATTCAATATACTATTGTCCAAACAATTAATTGGTAATATAAACGTATTGTGATTGTGAATTGTGAATGTAGTGTATCGCCGAACCCCTAGTAATGGGTTTTTACTAAGGTATTAACTGAATAATACACAATTATGATCATTGGAATAAAACTGGGACAACAGAGACAAAGAGCGATTTTACCTTCACAATAAAAGTCAAAGCACATCTGCCAACGTGACAGTAAATAAATGTTAATTGCTAATTAATACGAATTCGATTTCGCACATTCTAAACCAGGAACGTTACTAAATCATCATTTTATTTAACGCTGCTGTGTAAATTTGGGCTTTACTCCGTTTACAAAAAACGGAAGTCTCACTTTTGCAGCCCGAAAATGAGCGCCGACAACGCGCAACTCCTGCATCACTCCATCACCTCAACAACTAATACAAAGCATTAGCATCATTTTCTCTCGTTACCATCAAACAGCCTAACCTGGGTGTTTAATCTGTCTTACCGTGCAAAGAAGAGCCCGGCGACCGACGGATGGAAGAGATTGTGAGAGCTGCGACGCTCCACTGGTGCCTGAAGCGGTCGGAAAAAATGAGTCTTTGGCTGCAGCCTGTTACATCTGCAACTCTGGCTAACAGCAGAGTCGTTGCTCGGGATTTTCCGTCAGGCTCTGTGATGGATTAATCGAGAGAAACTTCCTCTGAAATAGCGTGGTCTGCCCCAAACAGCAAACGCGCACGCTGGAGAGTGAAAGGGGGCCGTTGTGCGATTCTGCCCGACTCTCTGAAGAACTTAAATTAGTGATCTGTAAATGGATTAGTGGGAGTTTATGAGCCTTTTTACAGTCGCCTAAACAGGCCCGGCCAGGCTCGAATTTGACCCAATTTTAAAGTTAAAAATTGATTGAAACTTTTGGTTTTCCAAGGTCAGATTTCCCCATTTCTCCATAAATCTGATCTATAGTGCTTTTAAAGAACCAATGCAAAGGTTTTTTTTAAAAAAAAAATGTAATCAAACACTGATGGAGGTTGTTGATTGATGCCATCTGTGTTTGTTTAGTGAGTCCTTTGAATTGTCCAGGGACTGATTTCATGCAGGCTGCACGCTAACATCAGCAACAAGGAATGGGAGGAATATTTTGGTGCAAACGATCAACGGTGGTACAATTTTAACTGAACATCATCTTATAGGTGAATGTAAAGACAAATTCTAACATCCTATTAAGATAATATCGGTCCCGTCCACGCAGAGAGCCGAACAGCTGCATGGTGACTGCCAGATGTTTTCAAGTGTTTGGTTGTGACTTTCAAGCCACTTTTTGGAGCCTGAAGTCGAAATTAGGATCAGTATTTGTATTCAGATGGAGAGAAGCCTGCGTTTTTTAGTCCAATAGTGATATACACCAGGTGGAAGAACCTGTAAAATACACTTAAAAACAACACAAAATATCAGAACATTTTGATTACACAACACTGAACTTTTACACAATGTTCTGTTTTTTTAAAAATGTGCACTTGTAATATGTTCATAACACAAACACATAACCTGCATGAAACAACACAAATACACTGATTCCATTGACGTGTGTAAACCAAAAAGTGAATTAAACTTGCTTTGGCAATGTTTTTACTTGACTAAAAACAAATAAACAAAACTTACCACCGAGTGCCTTTTAGAGTTTTGAGAAAAACCATTTAAAGCAATTTAACTGTGAAGAGCACCAGAGAAAGCAAAGACGTACAGTGCTATGCAAAAGTATCGGCGCCTACAACTGCGGTCAAGCGGTGTAGTGTTGTATAACTGGCAATGAGACTTTCGCATCATTGCAAAGGAATTTTGGCCCACTCTTCTTTGCAGAATTGTTTTAGTTCAGGCACACTGGAGGGTTTTCGAGTCTGAGCAGCCTCTTTTAGGTCACACCACGGCATCCCAATTGGATTCAAGTCTAGACTTTGACTAGGCCACTCCAAAAAATTATTATTATTATTTTTTTAAGCCATTCAGAGGTGGACTTGCTGGTGTTTTTTTGGATCATTTTCCTGCTGCATAACCCAAGTGGGCTTGAGCTTGAGGTCACAAGCTGAGGGCCAGATACTCTCCTTCACGATTTTCTGGAAGAGAGCAGAATTCATGATTCCATTACGGGAAAGCAGCTCCAGGCCATCCCACTACCAACACCATGTTTCACTGTTGGTGTGACGTTCTCTTCATGAAATGCTGTGTTAGATTTATGACAAAATGTCATATGTCATAAAACTGTCATAAAACGTCCAAAATGTCCAACAGATTATCTTCCCAAAAGTCTTGGGGATCATCAAGATTTTTTTTTTTTTGTAATTTGAGACAAGCCTTTATGTTGTTTTTGGTCAGCAGTGGTTTTCGCCTTGGAACTCTCCCATGGATGCCATTTTTGCCTTGTGTCTTTATTCTTGTTGAATCGCGAACACTGACCTTAACGAAGTGAGGCCTGCAGTTCTTTGGATGTTCTGGGTTCTTTTTTGGCCTCCTGGATGAGTCGTTAATGCGTTTGACAGATTTTGGTTGGACGGCCACACCTGGACAAGTTCACCACCGTTCCAAGTTTTTCTCCATCTGTGGATAATGGCTCTAACTGTGGTTCACGGGAGCTTTGTAACCCTTTCCACACTGATAGATGCCCATTACTTTTTTTCTCATCTGTTCTGGAATTTCTTTAGATTGTGGCATGATGTGTTGCTTTTTGAGATCTTTTAGCCTTCTTCACTTTGTCAGACAGGATTTATTTAAGGGATTTCTTGATTCAACTGATCAGGCAGTAATCAGGCCTGGTTGTGCCCAATCAAATTGAACTCAGTTTTCCACATAATATGCCTAATCACAGTTAATTCATGATTTAACATGATTTAATAGCATCCAATTATTGAGAAAATAGCAGAAAAGGCACAGAAAGACCCACAGACCCACACACAGAAAATATAGTCAACCTCTACAGACACATATTTAGAGGACTGAACATTAATGAGCATGTTTCATATTTGGGATCTCATCAGTGATTGGTGTCTCTGCCAGAATTATGTCCATTTTCCCTGTTTGTTTATTTTTAACCTTCATTCTGATCTTTAGCACAAATTAACTTACTTCTAAACTGAGGCCAGTATTTATTATTATTATTTTTTTT
>KV751318.1:8720549-8733700 GCA_001698575.1 Mola mola | reverse complement strand
CAGAGCAAACATTTTTGTAAACTTGTAAACAACATCAGGTTAAAATTCAACACTATATCCAGCAGTTTCCCAATTTCAAACCTAGAGTGACTCAGTGAAAATTAATATGAATGTGAGTGGCTATTGTGTGTTTTGTTATTGAAAAATCGCAAGGAATAGAAAAATAGAAAAAAAAATATTGTGCATCATTGTATATGTTTATTCCTCAATATGTCAACAAAACAAGCTCAGAGAAGATAACACGCCCCATGAACGCAGCATAAAGTTGGGAATCAGTCAGTAGTCCTACAGTGACATCTAGTGGCCAACACTATGAATCGCTGCTGTAATGACAAAAAACATAAACGTAACCGAATCTGGAATCTAAGCAGGACATTTCGATACTTATTAAAAATGTGTCATAAAATCAAAATAACGTTGCACACAACATAATTTCTTGCAAATTCTAGACGTGTTTTCATGACAGCGCCCACTCTGCGCAGTATTTAGCCCCGCACGGACTCGGATCCAGCCCCGGGTCATATCGGTGAGGGGCGGGGATCACCGCGGAGCTCCTCCTCCAGGCTGCCGTCACCGGGGCTTCTGGACCGGGAGCAACACGGCACCGAACGACCAGCCGCCGGCTGCTCCTCCGAGCTGAAGACCCGGTGCAGCCAGGAGCCTCCCCGCCGCCTCTGTCCATCACCTCCGCCCCGGCTCACGACATGGCCTCCGACGGCATGGACGAGCGATCTCCGTTGCTGTCGGTCCCCAACTCGGAGAACGTGACCCCCACAGTACCCCCGTACCTGCAGGATTCGAGTCCCGGAGGTAAACACACGACATGTAGCCTGCGTGCTGAATCGTTTTTGGGGGGCGGCCGGAACTCGTGTTGCGAATGTTAAACCGCAGCGAGCCGAGACACGGGAGGGAAAGGTGGAGCCTCGGCTGTGGGAACTGGAGCAGTGGGTTAGACGAGAGGGGCCTACAATAACAGCGAGCTCCTGTTTTCACTGCAGAAATGCGCACATCACGACTCGGGTCTTCATAATAAAAAATATGACATGACACGAGCTATGTAAGTTATCCAGATGAATTTCATTATAGCTGCTTTGCATAAAAATGGGAGTGTAAACAAAGTGGAATTGCAAAGGGAGTCCTCAGTCAGTCCTCGCGCATTAGACATTGCAGTCAGAAAATTCCCAGTGGCCACATTTTGCTTAGTAAACATCAGAATGTAGGTTACAGTACCAGGATGCATCCAGCACTGAGTGATCCAGGCTCTTACAGCCCCACAAATCGTCCGTGCAACCTTTGCACTAATTTTTTGTCTGATCAAATTCTGAAGCAGTAGATCGAATCTGATGTAAAGCCCCAGTCTCCTGCGCTCGGCTGCAGCTTTTCTGCTGAAACACTCTGTCACCTTGTCTCGACACCCTGTACGTTCTGCTGAAAATGAGTATGCATCGTTTGACTGTCTAACAGGCTTGTCCTATCGTTTCAGGACAAACGGCTCAACAAAAACAGAACATTTTCTTGTCTGAAGCAGTGTAATCTTTCAGAATTTCACATTGCCCCACTGGATAGTCTTTGATAACCTGTAAACTGGCAGCCTGTTTGGATTTACAGCTCCGACTGTGGCCTTCTGCCTTCTCCCCCTTCTTGCAGTTTGTATTATACCTAATTCTGGTTTCTTTGGGATTGTTTGAGTAGGATGAGACAATATGTGCACTGGATCCATTTAAGACAGACACTCCCAAACTGAGGCTGGGATACGAACTAAACCATGTTTTTGTGAAAATGACTCATCTACCTACCATTCAGACTTGTTGCCAGTCTGTTGCCATCCGGCTGTAGCGGTCGCCGATCCACTGCTGTCTGTGTTTCTCTGTGGCGGTGCGGGGCGGACACCAATGACCTTGGCTGCACTCCACTGCCGAGACGGCTCACTGCACTCGGTCTGTGTTGCCACTTGCTCGCTGGTGTTGCGCTTGAATTCCTGTGCAAATGGAGTGCACCCAAATCTTGTAGCAGTGTTTTAATCTTGACAGTGAATAATCAGTTTTTGTTCCGAGAAGGTGCTTTACTGAGACATAAAAAATTCAGCTTGTCAGTCCGGGTCACATTCTGTATATATTCTTTTCCAACACCAAATAATCCAAACAGTCGATTCTACTGACAAGGTTTGTCTGCATAAACATTGTTTGATTGTTTCTCTTGCTCATCCAAAGAGCTCCAGTGTCATCTGAGACTATTAAAAACACAGCAGAGAGCCATCTCGCTGCCTGATCCGTACCTGTAACCCGATTCGCTCTGCACATGTGTGAGTAGGTGGGGGTTGTGCTGGGTGAGAATTTCTTCGTGGATCAGTTGTTGGCACCTGAAATATGCATATGCTTGGAACAGATAGGGCCCTTTGAGTCGATTGTACATGCATCAGATGCTAACGCGAATTAAAAAACACGTGGCTTATCATGATTTAAATAGTGAGTTCCATTCTGTGTCAGTGGCTGAAATCCGAGTCGCTGTTGAGTCTGGTGTCGGAGGGGGGGGGTTCCTCCAAAGGATTAAGCATCATTCATCTGGTTCAAAACATTTCGAAGATAAAGAGCAGAGGCGTTACATCATGAAAAAACCCACAGACGACATTGTCTAATAGCTGAACTGGCCACAAGGTAAGACGCACGCAGATAACGGTTGGTTAATGATTCTCAAATAATCAGACATAAGCAGTCAAACGCCAATTTCAGTTTATATTTCCAGTGATCATAAATCATCATCTCTATCAACATCATTTGTACAATCATGACCACTGTTATTTATTAAAGCCATATCAGTCTGGAGCACCAGATATATTAATCCGCGGCTGAAAGTAGTCCCCAAGACAAACCCCTGCTTGAAATGTTTACTAGAAAGTACAGCGTCCAGTGTCTTAGGAAGTCTTCTTAGAAATTAAGCTTTAAATTTGTGGCCTATTTACAATGGACTTTATTACAATACTGAAAGGGACCAATTTGTTGAAAAAAAGAAAATGAATAAAAACAAACACCAGCCTTATCCTGTAAGGAGGTTTTTTTTTTTTTTTTACCATCTAGCCAGTGATCGCTGCAGCCAGGCGGACCAAGATGATGGCTGACGCTCTGTTGTGGTGCTATAAGTGTTTGTAATGGAGCGTCTTCTCGTCTTACCTCTGACTGCGCGGATGGTGACAGTGAAAATCTACAGCCGCCTCTGTGTACCTGCCTCCTTAGAGCGAGCAACAGGTCGATACAGACAGAACAAAAGGAAGTCCTGACTGTTCTAAATATAAGGCTTTTGTTGTTTACTTTTACTATAAGGGTTTATGGTTCAAGGAGAGAGCGTTTTTATTTTGGTTATTCATTTTGAATTAAGTGTCCAGCCTTTAAAGTTTGGACAGTTTCCATAAAACAAATTCAGACATCCTGGGTCTTATCGAAAAAAACAAAAACCTAAAGGACCACCCTGACGACATATGGGGGCGGGGCTTACGATTGTAGGAATGACCAAGCAGCTTGTCTTCCTTCTGATAATCTGTGTCCGATTCAAAAATATATGGCTGAATTACTGCAATGTTAGAACTTGTCAGTGTGCGACGTATAGTAGACTACTTTAAAAGTCTGAACTCAGGATGACTCAGGATAAAGATCATTTTTCATCGATTAATCCGTTAATTGTGATGTCTATTAGATGTCACAATTGCACTAAATCTGTAGTGTCGTTATTATAACTGCAGACACACACACTCATTTTCTTACTTTGTCGCTGAATTAAAGTAAATAAAAGATTCCTTTTCTATTTAGCAAACCCTTTTTTTTTTTGTTACTGCAGTTGTACATCCTCACATTTTTTTAAATGACCGAATAAATCTAGTCACTGGTAATCATCATGTGCCATATTATCCTACAAAGTCTTCTAGTAAGGGTAGTAACCTATGGATTAAGTGTTTCAAAACCCTGACAAACACATGGAATGTAGACTAATTACAAGGTTAATGAGGGATTGGGCAGAACGGGGGTTCATTTGAACTGTAATTACTCACAGTAGCTGTTTCAGACGCCGAGAGAAAACAAGTCTTTGATCATGTTGATCGCGCTTGTTTGTGGACCATAAAACGTTAATCCAGTGGCCTGACTTTTTCTTGGTTTCTCAGTCGAAACAGTCTGGTCAGCTACTCCATTAAATGCCCCTCTCACACTTAAATTAAGCGGCCCATACCTAAAGAAGACTCTTAAGGTCTCAAAGGGGCCTGATACGTTAATGTCGCCGTGTCGTCGAGAGGCCGTTCAGAGCTGTCTTACTTTTTGTGTTAATCACGTTGGCCCCTGAAAGAGCTCATTGTTTCTGTCTTACACATAGTACGGCCTGTTGCCTGACAAACCTTTAAGGAGTCACATGTTACATGTCATGGGTTCGTATACAGCATGTCCACGAGTGTTTCCAGGCCGCCTGCACCTTAACACACACAAGATCCTCATACTGAAATGTACTGAGAATCATTCAATGAATCAATCCAGAAGCTGTCAGCAAATACTTGAAAAAATGTTTTCTTCAGATTTAAAAAGACACATCGAAGGATGTTTTAGAAGCTAGAACCAACAAGTTTGCGTCAGTTTTGCTTGGCCAATAAAACAAATTACCAGTTATCGCAGTAATAGTTAGAAAACAATATTTGACTGACTCTTTTGTTTAGCTTTATGTAAAATGTTTTTACGCAAACTCACCTGTCCAGACATTCTGACAGCCATCTTTTTCGTGGCTGAAGGATAAATTCTGTTCATCTGAAATGTTTTGTTATCCACGTGAATGAATGAATGAATTATTAATATGTTTGTATTTTAGAGGTTGATTCTTGAGTTTATAAAAATCTTATCTTAAGGGCCACTTACTCCCTTCCTGCATTCTTGGGTCTTTATCAGTCATGGAAGTAAATGGAACATGACCATAAGTATTGAATATGTGTGCGAATACACGATTTTTAATGTCAGAAACTCATTTACCACTTAATGTGTATTCTTATAAACAATAAACAAAGTTTAGTCAATTGTAAACATGGGTCAAATCAGAGCCTCTGAAGATGTCCATGTCCCGTCCTGCCTAAAGATTCAAACTAATTGCTATTTTAATTGTTGATTAATCTGCTGATTATTTTCATGGTTAATCATTCACTCCATAAATTCAGAAAATGGTCTTCACATTGCGTCTTTTGAAAAAAAAACCCCAAAGACTTCAATACTTTTTGCATTATCATAATGGCTGTTGATTGATCGTCGACAGCTAATATAAACACTGAATTTAGTGGTTGTTTGCAGCTCCGGAGGTTTAGTTTTGACACGGAGATCCAGTTTCAGGTTTGTTGGTGACGTTTTTGTAGTTGTTTGCGATTAACAGCTGGCCGTGTGCCGTGTGCTCTCCCCTCCTCTTCTCCCAGCCGAACTACCTCCTCCCTACACAGCCATCATCAGCCCCGACACTGGCGGCGTGCCTGTCATCAACTGCCGCGTGTGCCAGTCCCTCATCAACCTGGATGGGAAGCTGCATCAGCACGTGGTCAAGTGCACGGTCTGCAACGAAGCCACGGTAAGTGGGGGTGGGGCCCGGTGACAGCTTCAGAAATGGTGCTGACATGGCAGATGTCGCCGAGACGTTTAAGTCTCCCCCCCTCACATGAACATGGCTCTCAGCTGCAGCCGCAGCTTTGTGCTCCATCGTTTTCTGCAACAAAAATGTAATTTGTCAGTGATTTGTCAGCCGATGTTGATGTGGATATCTGTGTCATCGATCAGTCATTCTGGTGATGAGCGCGCTCGCCGCCTGACTAACTGAGAGCACTGATGGAGCTGTAAGCAGAGGCAGCAGGCAGAGTGATGTCACGGACACTTTTAATGTGAAATGCAGTTTCCGCTGGAAGCTTCCTCTGTGACAGTTGATCCAAAATGGTGCTCTGGTATTTGTCTTTCAGGCGTTGCGTCCTGCTTGAGCTCAGTTGGAGCTTCAAGCTTCTCTACGTCAAGTAAACGTTTTTCTTTATGAACGCCCCTCAGGTTAAACGGCTGAACTATATCAATTGCTCTCCTCTCTTTATGCCTCTGTTGTCGTGTTCTGTATTAAACTAAACTGAGTTGGATACGTTGCCTTCCAGCCAATCAAGAACCCACCAACAGGGAAGAAATATGTGAGGTGTCCTTGTAACTGCCTGCTTATTTGTAAAGACACGTCCAGGAGGATAGGATGCCCTCGACCAAACTGGTAGGTGGCGCGCGTTTTTTTTACGTGCCCCTTATTAAAGTTTAGTGCCATCAAAAGCGTCTAAACGCCTCCTCTTTGCTCCTCCAACAGCAGACGCATAATCAACCTGAGCCCGGTGATGGTAATCCCAGAGGAGCAACCTGCCCAGCCGGCCCTGCCCATCCAACCCGAGGGCATGAGGGTGGTTTGCGGACACTGTGGAAACACCTTCCTCGTATGTAACCCACCGAGACGTCCGTTCTAACCAATCACAGAGTAATCTTAGTCATTTTGAGCATTTGGTGGCGAAGTGTAGCATATTCTAGTGTTATTGCACACGTGAGCGGTTATTTTGGGTAACATAGATTAATGTGCTGTATGTCAGCATAGTCTAGAGAAATGTTAATGACATTTTTCTCTCCTTTTCAAGACGCTGTTCAAACATTTGCTGCACGTTTTCGTTGCCTGGCTCTTTAAAAACTTGCAGTGGGGTTGTAGCCTTATGCTGATTTTTTTTCCCTCATCAATGCGCCCTTGTTAAAGGAGAACGCTGGCATGTTTCCACCTAAGACATGTTTCCCAGTGCTCTAAAATATATATATATTTTTTTAAATTACTCCAGTGTGGAGTTCTGTCATTTGGACTGTTTAGCTTTTCAAACAACAATGCAACGTCGTCGGGCAAATCAACACGTTGGAAAAAAATCAAACTACGCTCAGAAAACTATTGCAAGTGTAGATGCCCGAAGTGAAACAATCTCGTGTTTTTTGACTTTGTTTTTCCTGCCTTTCTCTACTTCCTGTTGTTGATGATGCAACCCAGACATGACCAGTTTGTTCCTGAAAGGGCAACATTTTGAGCAAAGTTAGTGGCAAAAAAAGCGTTAAATTTCCTGTGCTGATACGTTGTATAGCCTTGTTGAGCCAATCGAAAATAGCAATCAAATTACATACTGGAGTAATATTAAAAAAAGGGGTATTTTGTAAAGTTTTTGAGTCTCGTAGACAAGGAAATAGGGATGAAAAACACTGCAGTTCTCCTTTAAGGACGTTATCAATCAGTACATGAGATGGAGGTCTAAATATCCTCTACTTCTAATTATCACATGGAAAAACAGGGAAAGTCAGAGGTAAAGTCCTCTTTAATGTGTGCGCATTGTTGTAGGGCAGTGAGGAGGCCAGGTCATCCCAGCCAATGTGTAGCCTCCCCAGCGACGGCTCCCCGCCAGCGCAGCAACAGGTTGAGAAAGCTGGTCGTATTAACAGCCTAACCTGCTCCGGTCCAGTCCGCGGCCTCATTTACACTGGTGACATAATGACTTTGCGCACATCTGGCTTTGAAGAGAGCTTCAGATAAAGAAGGATGGATTTAGATTCAAGTGTATGAATTTGGCTCTAATCTGGATGGTTTGGCACCGATTTTGCGTTGGAAAGAGCCTCTGAAGCCGGATGCACAAAATCTCATCTCACTTGTGTCAGTAGGACCGTAAACGATGCTGTGATGGGCAAACATTTGTAGTAACACTGCTTTTTTAATAACATCCGATCCAAAACTAATACATTTTAAAGAATAATCCCAGATGCTAATTTAGCCAATCTTTTGATACTCTCTAAAATGCAGAAATGATAAATAGATTTAGAAGTTTTGCTTTGTCATAACGATGGGATGCACCAATACTGTTCCTAGTATTACAATGTTTGATACATTGAGATATTTTATATGAATATAAGCTCCCTGACGATCTCACTACTCACTAGCGGGCCTGTGTTTAGCTTTTAAATAATCAGTCTACTTGCGGTGAGAGTACTCGTCTCAACAACAA
Organism: Mola mola; assembly: GCA_001698575.1. Classification (NCBI taxonomy): domain Eukaryota; kingdom Metazoa; phylum Chordata; class Actinopteri; order Tetraodontiformes; family Molidae; genus Mola; species Mola mola. Next base: position 8,725,653 of record KV751318.1, on the reverse strand, counting down.
CTTGATCGGAAAAGAAGTGGTATCGGTGTATCCCTCGTCACACCTGATCATGCCAAATCACTGCCAGCAGGTTTTGTGGTGATTGCCCTAAATTTACAGCAGGATGAAATTGTTCTGGTACAGCGTGTTAACGGTGTTGCTTCTTTTTTTCCCCCCCGACAGTGGATGGAGCTGCGGTTTAATACGCTAGCCAAGTGTCCCCACTGCAAAAAAATGTGAGTCCATCAAACCTCCTTTTAACTCTGCACAGTGAAACATTTTTCCCTGTTATACACCCGATGTTCAATTACAGTCAGTGCACATTTAATCGCATTATTTAACCAGGTTGATTTCGACTATTCGCTCCTACTCATGTACAGTTTACAAACATAGCTGACATGTTGATTTTTCTCCAAGTCATAGTGTTCATGGCAAATGTCCTCAATGTTGTAATAAAACTTTAAACAAATGCTACAGCAGACTTGTTGACAAGAATCTGTTCCTTAAATTGCATGCTTCATAAAAAAATGGTATTCATCCCCAAAAACACTTCATAAATGCTCAGACTGGGCAACAAAATCAAAAATCAGAGTATTTTGGCCGTATTCTTTGATATTGGTACGGCAACAATGGTGCAGGTTGATTATTGGTGCTTTAAAAATGTTAACACAAGATGTTTGATGACTGAAGTGGATGAAGACAAATACTAAAACTGGCAGAACACTGAGAAGTTCAGGAAATGATGTAATTTTGCGGCCCTTTAAATCCCGGAAAATACAACACTGATGGCACAATATAATTATAAATAGAATTAAAGAGGATACGTGATCTCATATCACGATCACAACATGTATTGTGTGTATTTTGCCCGGCCCTAATTGAAATCAATTGAATCCAGTGGAATGGAATGTAACTCCGAAGCAGGGTGATAAACGAAGGGGAAGAAGATGAGCTAAAATGTGCAAAATCACTGGGCCAAGGCCTCTACCTGGGGATACAGGGTGTGTTAAACCAGAAAAATACTCATGTGGTGTCACGGCAGCTTTGTGCAGCTGAGTGCTCTTGTACAACCTGTCCCGACATCAGCGGCTTTATAACTCTTAACTCAGCCTTCCTGGGACTTTATCACAGAGAAACACTGGACGTTGAGTGAAACAGGACTTCCGCTTCTGTGCTTCTATCAGCTCTCAGCCATGTGCAGGTTTATGATCTGGTGTGATGTAGATGTAAAGACGTCCAGTGCTCTGCTCCTTCGGGCCGGAGACATTTTTGGGAGCTTACTGTATGGATAAGTTCATTGCAGTCAGACGCCAAGCATTAGAGGCCTGGACTTTGCACTTCTTTTAAGGCGAGGGCGAGGCATGTGCAATCCAGACATGTGACAGGAATTAGAGGCACATGTGGCAGTAACGCGAGGGGCAAGCCACACTCTCAGAGGGGGAGGCAGGGCATAAAAAAATCGTGTCTGAAAGTGAAGATAGGCAGCATCTACAGTGGTGATGCTGCAGCCAAAAGAGGCTTTCTAGCATTTTTCTTGTACTTCCGTGTCCTTCTGCACCTCTGTGTGCCATCGGCCCTCATTTCTGCTTCTGACTCATGCCTCTTTTGATGGGATCTCTACTTGTTTGCTCTTGTCTCTCTTTATATCTTCCCATCTTTATCTATAGCCTGACTGGGCCCACATGACCTTACAAGTGACTGTATATGTACCACTGCAGTGTTGTCAATAGCTCCTCCATGAACCGCTGTAGTTCACCCAAATTGCATGACATCTAGAGTGTTCCAGGAGATGATCAAAACATCAAAATATTTCTGTCTGTCCCTGAGGTAGTTTGCTTATTAAAAGAAGCCAAAAAATGAGTGATGTGATGATTTTAACCGTAACGTTTAATTTTACTGATACAGTTTAAGATTACAGGGACGGAGCACATTAATAAAACATTTCTGGAAATGTGTCAGTCCGCTGATTATCAACTGCAGTACCTGAGTAGGTGACGGACGACAATCGCAAAACAAACATAAGATGCATTAAATCAGCCCCACACATGCTCAGGAGGAACTGATACCTGTAGTACAAGAGCAGCTTTTCAGTTCCACTTGTGCAGCAGGCTGATAAATGATGCGGAGGAATTTAATGGTAAGGTTGGGTGGAATGTTTGAGTCGCGTCACATGAGGCGCATGTGAGAGCGGGGAGGGGGAGGAAAGTAATGGTGAGGCAGTAAAAACAAAACCGATGCCGGTCTGCTGCTTCGGGGCAATAGTGGACACGTGTGCGTGTGCGTGTTCGCCTGAGTCTCGACTTGTTGCTGGCCGCGCATGTGATTGCCCTGCGGCATATTCATGTGTGACTCCTGAAGGGGAAGAGAGAGATTTGGGTTCACAGGGTTGTTGGCGGAGTGAGATCACTGGGAAGAACGCGTGTGACTGAGAAAATATGTGGCACTTTTCCACAGAAACCATCTCAGCTACATACAAAATCCACCACGAAATAAGATCTCAAGTTGTTTCCGGTGCTTTTGTACTTGATTTCCTATGCAAATCATATAGTTAACTATCATAAAAGTACACAAATACGACAAACGTATGAAATGTGTCTTCTTGTGCTTAAACTCTTCTCTTCACCTGTTATCTTTACTCTGCAGCTCGTCTGTTGGCAGCGCGCTCCCTCGGAGGCGCTGCTGTGCTTACATTACTATAGGAATGATCTGCATCTTCATTGGAGTGGGTTTAACGGTAAGTATCGTCGCTATCTTTATTATTATTTGTGTTGTTTGCATTTTGTTTTGGACAGAAATTACGTAAAATAAAGATTTACCAGTCTTAAGGCTTTTCCAAACAAAGGCCACAACACTTCACAATGAAAGCATTTCTCAAAAACAAGAACAACAAAGAGGAAATGAAAAAAGCATAAAATAACAGAGGAATATAAGTGATTCTTGATAAATTTAAATAACACAAAGTGCGGTGCCCTGTCAGCAGCTCTTTGCTCTGGGGCTGTGCGGAAGAACAGCTGTGCTTTAAGAGGTGCCAGACTCGCTGTGACAGAATGCTCTGTTTTGCATCTTAGCATGCTAACATTAGCCAAATATTTATTGATTTTTTTTTTTTTCTGGGATATGATAATAAACCCAAATATTAGAGGAAAAAAGTAAATAAGCATGTCAGCATGAGAATATGTTGCTGTTTAAATTGATTCCAGCAGAGGGCGCTGGCTGCATTAGATTAGGCTGAAGGTGGGGATCCAGTCGAGGACAGAATGGCACAGAAACGGAAAAGGGCAGACATCAGACCTTTTTTTGAAGGTTCATAACCCTTCTGTGTGTGTATTAATACCCCTGTAATATTACAAATACTAGTTGCTTATAGAAAATGAATGAATGGCTGATACATTTGTTCTTTTTAGACAATAAGAGTATAAAGGTCAGTGGAGAGTAGCAGCATAAAGACACAGGTGGACAGAGAGAAAGAATCTGAGGTATAGTTCCATAGTTCACTCTAACCCTAAAAGGATTTTTTAGTAAAAACATTGCAGAAATTTTATTTTAGCTTTTGAGAATTAAACTGATAGTGTTGTTGTTGGTTTTTTTTTTTTACATGTTCCTTGTTAGAGGAAAAGGTTAAAATATGTAAGTTATTAATCACATGAAATACCAAGAATATCAAATCAACTCTTGCATCCTGTCAACAGTTTAAAAAAGCAGCCTGTGTGGTTTTTTAAAAGAGTGTATGCACTGACCGACTGGTTTCAGCAGGTATTTTGTTACGATGACTCACATATTTAACGCCCCGCTCCCACTGAAGCCAACTGAAACCCCCAAAGTCTCATTAAAAAACCTGTGCACGAGGGAGAATTTAAACAGCAACTTGAAAGAAGATTGAGATAAAGATGATGAATGCGGACAAAATGCACGCGGGTGAAGTCCTGATGGTGAAGAAAAATAATATAGGTGGCTTAAGAGGCCAGACAAACACACTTTGCTCCGTTAAACCAGTGTAGGGATGAAAGAAAAATATTTTCACATTATGTCAGAGGCGGATTAGACTTTTTCTAATCATATAAGAATCTCAATCGCTCATAATAACTTAATGGGATTATGGTCCACAGTGTGTGGATTTCGAAGTGACCACGATGAGTGAATGAGACCCAGAATCCATGTGTTTATTGCCAAGAAAGCAAACAGTTACGATATCAATTCATCCGCCAATAAATGCAATGATTCCGCAAATGACTGTAATGAAATATGCAAGAGAGGCAGATTTTTGAAACGGTAACCTTCACTTGACATTGAATAATCACGAATGTTTGTGAAAGCATGAATGAAGGTTTCCTCCTCCGTATTCTCAGGTCGGTACTCGGGACTTTGCGAGTCGTTACAACGCCACCTACGTGTCCTGGGCCTTCGCCTACCTGCTGGGCCTCATCTGCCTGATACGAGCCTGCTACTGGGGCGCCATCAAAGTCAGCTACCCGGAGAACAGCTTTGCCTAAAGCCGGCTCGATGCCGCCAGAGGAACAAACCACTGTTTTAGTTGGTTTTTTTTTTTTCCTCATCTTCTTCGGTCAAGCCAGTCGTGTTGAGCGAGCGGAGTGGAACTGTGTGCCCGGACAGCAGTGTGTTCTACAGTATGTTGCGTTCCAGACAATGTTGACTCGCTGATCAGACCCGATGTACTCCAAAGTCGCTCAGTCCTCCAGTCCGTCCGCAAGGACTCAGATCCTGCCCAAGGTCTTGCCAAAAATTCCCCCGAAATGCAGAAATCGAGAATGATGAATGCCATAATTAGCTCGTTTAAAAGCGATAGATGAGCAAACTGGCTGGCTTTGGTCTCTCTGGGCCATTTCAGCGTCCTGACTGTTGCCCGTTTGATTTCTTGTGCTACTGACCAGACCAAAATGACGCCGCGTCCTCAGAACAGTTTGCCCATTGCACTACACTTATGCAATTGTACGTGTTGTTTCGCTGCTAGTTTAGGGCCAGTGACAGAAAGCTGCGTAACCATCCTCTATGTATTACCCTGCCTGTATACACTGACATAGTAATTGCTGTATGATTTTAATTCTTTAAATGATCATTTTTAAAAGATAATAAATCCTCCTTAAATACCTATGTGTGCCAGCTTTGC
>KV751318.1:8691322-8715169 GCA_001698575.1 Mola mola | reverse complement strand
CTGCTGAGGTTTTTAATTTTTCTTTCAGATGCATCGTTTATTCCCACATCCATCTTAATGAAATGGAGCACAATTGAAAAAAAAAAAAATGATATTACAAGAAGAAAAACAATCTAAACTGACTGTAGACATCCAGTCTGGGCGCAGGCACACTCCATGTACTGTCTGAGAGCCGAGCGAAACTCCTCCAGCTCCTCCTCCAGCACCGACAGCTGCCTCTGGACTATCAGGATGTGCTGTGAAGTCAGAAGGTCAGAAAAAGCCTCGGGTGTGGACACAGTGTGACGTAGGTGTGGGCTTTTGTCAGAAAACCGGTGATTAATGAAAAACTGTGAGGTGAACGCTGGTGCTTGGTATTACATGATTTGTGATGTTTACAACCAAGCTGAGGGACAACTCAGATTTACTATAAATAAAACAATGGTGTATTCACATTTTGACATGCTTTGTGTCAAATTTTAATTTACAAGGATTTACAAGGACTTGCATTATAACAGACTTAAAGTAGCAAATATAAAGCTATTCATTATCGATGATAATTCAAAATAATTTACATTATATTACTGGATAATAATCATTGATGCATTAATGTCTTTATAAATGTGGTAAAGGTGGTTTTACTACTTTTTATGGTTTATCTACAGCTTGAGGAATTTTACCTTAGGGATCATATAGGGCCATGTGATATATTAACGAGTCATATCATTGTCACAATGTGAAAATTCACATGGTCTGACATTTTGGATATCGTAACATGGCATAAATGTCATCTTTCCCTGCTTTTCAAGGCTGCATATCATTAAAATAATGTAATTTTCTGAACTTTTCATAGTGTTGTACTTGTTCTAATATTTGTCTTCCCCCACTTCAGTCATTAAATCCACATTACTGATGATTAAAGTACCAATATCCCTACAACATTGGTCTAGTATTGATATATGGTCAAAATGGTTATATATAGCGTGTATGGCCTAAAAAAGTCATGATATTATGATATTGCATTGTAATTTATTTGTTGGTTTTATATTACTAAACAAAATCTCTATGAGGTAAAATGTAAAATTTAGGAGTAAAAAGGTGCTAATTATATATGCCCGAGAAGACGGACTAAAGCACCTGTGTGTTTCATTAAGCGTGCAACAAGAAACCAAAATTAGAATGCAACAAGAGAAATGTAATCACTTTGTGCAGCTGATGAGGAATTGTTGACAGAGGCAGAGAGGCTGATGGGGACAGGAAGTAAATGATCTGCATGTTGGCCTGAGGTACAATGCGAGTGCTTTAATGATGTGTGCGTGTGTGTGTTTGTGCTTGCTACAAAATGAGAACCCCAAACAATGGTGTAACCAGCAGAGTGAGGACATTTTTGAAACACGAGGGCATTTCTTACAACTTTGAAGGGGCTGTGTGTGAAGGTTAAGACCTGGTTTTAGAGGTCAGGTCATTGTTGAATTCTGGTAAGGTTGGGGTTAGGCATCTAGTGTTGATGGTTAGGGTAAGGGGGCGAAGGGAGTGTCCTTACAAAGATAGAAGTACAAGGATATTTGTGTATATGTGTGTGTAACTCTCCCAAATGAGGCATTGACAGAGACACCTGATGCATTCTATTCCTCCCTCTCTCACACACACACACACACACACACACACACACAGTGAAAAAAATGGACTCATGCGTGCAAACACACACACACACAGCACAACATCACACATCAGTGTGCCGGTTGCCGGGTCACGACCATAGTTAGTATAAAAGATTGTGGATGTTTTCTCTCAGCGGCACATTTATTCTCAGTGACTCACCGGCGACATATTGATGAATTCAGACGCACGCTGACACACATGCACGGAGCCGCTGATGACACATGTAATATTCATACGCACGGTTTCATTTCTACTACAGTGCCGCCATAGTGTGCCGATACTAACTGTTACTTATAACAAGAGTGTGTGAATTTAATGGCTTTCATGAGCAATTCTCTGGTTGCAGCTTGTCTAAAGGTCTTCGAGGTTCCCCACTTGATCTTTTAAGCCAGACCCAGCCTGGTTCCAGTCACGGGCAGGTGCATGCACCCCACAATCCCACCAACCTAACCCCAAAATTTAAAATAACTCTAAAGTATTTTATGTTTTCAATCATAAAATTCAGAGTACTTCACTTCTGCACAGTGTCTCTGGTGAGAAGAGCCTACCTTCACATGTAATGTGACTACTGCCTTTGTCGGGCTTGTTGGTCTTTATTCTTCTAGACGTAATGTAAGTTAGCTAGCTGTGTGAATTATTGTCAACAGGCACTAAACTAACTTGAGTTTCTCTTCTACCTTGGAGCCCTGAACACAACAGCAGCTGGCGCGCGATCAAGATCTCTTACCCCAACAGTCAAAGCAAACTAGAACGGGGTGTGATTCAAACTGTTTGTCTTCATTAGACCGAATCGCTTTAACAACCTTGAGCAGAATGAGGCATATTGTGCAGGCCTACTTTCATGAAACAATGAAAATGTCAGGACCTGCTAGTATAAATTGTCTGTCTGTTGGGGTCATTCAGCGTTTCCTGTTTTACTTTTGTCTGTGTCTTACTCCACATGTCCTGTCAAGTCTTGTCCATCAGGTGTGTCTGATTATTCCCTCTCCCTAATGCGTCTCACCTGTGTCCAATTGTCTACCTCTCCCTCGTGTATTTAACCCCCCTGTTCCCTTCCTCCTTGGCCAGATTGTCTTACTTACCTAACCTTATTTTCCCTGTGAGCAGTCCAGCATTATCCTCCGTGAGTTCCTAGTGTCTTGATATTGTTTTTGTTGTCCGATTCCGAGTTTGCCTTATCCTTACCTGTAACTTTGCATCTTTTGAATTCCCGGTTTCGACTATTATAAATAAAACGACTATTGAATTAGAACGCTCCCTGTGGACTCTGCATTTTTGGATCTTCCAGACCTGGTTCGTGACAAAAAATGGTATAAACCTGGGAGGGATTTCAATGTGTTGAACATATAAAATGTTAACCTCACACATCTCTATCTAAAACCTACAACCTCAAATTCTTATCAGTACTGCTGTTACACACACACACACACACACACACACACAAACACAATGCTGCAGGGGTAAAGCACCTAATAATTATCTTCAGTCACACTGTTAATGATGAATTAATTCAAATGGAAGTTGACATGCAACTAGGGTTAAAAAAGGGCAACATTAAAAGACTAAAGGATTCAGGCAATATATGAAACACAATTTGCCCAAAATAATAATCCGTCACAATAGACACAAAATTCTAACCTGCATTAATCAATAAGATAAGAACGTCTTGCTCAGAAGCTGGACAACAACCACCACAAAGCAATTACACCTACTGTATCCAAATGACTGGCAGCAGGCCTGGCAAAAACACATGCATGAGTCCATTTTCAACCATATTTTGAAGTCTGTAGTTCTGAAAAAAATCAATTTAATGGAAACATTTTCTAGACGAAATGGGTTTGAGAGTTCTTATTTTGCACTCAAACAAAAAACTTTCTCCTTTTTGTGTGTCAATGAAGAAAAATCCTCCCGCGAGTTGAATGCCACTGAGTCACTCGTCACCTACAGGGAGTTTTTCAGCTGTGAAACGATATGTAAGTATGGAGCGTTGGTGGAAATTGCATTCTCCCCATGCGTATGAAGTAGAGGATGACAAATGAACACCTGCACACTGTGTATGCGTAGCTTAAAATCACACACACACACACTGTGTTACGCTCTGGAGGATACACAATATGCCGGTAGGTTCAAACACAAACGTCCTTACACTGTACATGTTTATGCTCTCTGTGTGTATTTGTTATGTTTTGAAGACCTTTATGGTTTTTTTCTATATGGCAAATATAAAAACTCATACTACCCCCAATCTTCCTCCACGTCTGTTCCCTAATTGCCTTTGAGCCTAGTCTTAAAACCTGAACATTAAGCCTTCAACAAGAGACACGTTACAGATTACAGATAAAGGCAGCCAGTGCCAAGGAAGAGTGTGATACTGTCAAGTTATACCCCTGCTGGCTCTATGACAACCGGTGAATGGCTTTCATCAGTGTGGCCTTCCTTTCCAGTGAGGCTCCACCGCACGACAACAGAGCGACAGAGTGGTGGTCACCGTCGCAGAAACACAGGAAAAGTCAATTAAAACTAACCGATTTGCTCTCCAGGACCTCCTCTTCGACGGGCTCCAGGCGAATCTCCTGCAGAATGACAGTGAAAAACACAAGATGAAGCTAGAACAGCAACACATTTAATAAAACAGAGTTTAACCCTTTTTTTTTCAACAGTAAATTTGTTTCAAGATTGAAATAATTGGGCTCTTGTGGGCGGCAGTGATGTGATTCATACAGTGTATGACTATAAATGTTTATAGCAGCTTTAAACATTTCACAAACTACCATACGTCTCTTTAATTTCACTGAAACTGATTGCCCAAAGGTGTTTCCAAATGTTTTGCTAGTTTCCAATTTTCAGAAGGGCATTCAGTTGTGCCATGCTTTTGCAACCTTGGTTTTCCTGCTTTCCTCCTCTAAATCATCTTATTACCACTCAAGAGGTCCACATTTAGTATGTGTATGAATTGTGTGTAAGAATTTCTCAAAAGAACTAAAATAGCTAAGCTAAATTACTGAAATAAACATAACATCAGTTAATACAATTATACAATAGTTAGAATAACTGAACTAATAAAAATGAAAGAGAAAATTGGGAGGGCAAATACATTACAAGTCCATTTCACCAAAAGAAGTAGATACAAAAGCTAAACATTTTTTTTTTTACATTTTTTTTTACTTTGTATATACACCATAATAAAAAGCTTATAGAATCTACTCATTAAATCTGTTTGCACTCAGTGTGTTGTGGTAGATTTTCACCAACTTTTCTCAGGAAGAATTACCTAAATGTAGCAGCTATGAAACAACAAAGGCATTTAGGTAACGTTGACTTAAAATTCTTTAATAAATTACATAACCCATCGAGTAATATTAACTCCAGATCAGTAGGGAGGTGTTTATCCACTGAATAAGCATTAGTCAATATGGCTAATTAGCTGTTACTCATTAACAAAAGGTACATTTTACTAGAAAAATCATTTTCTGACATATGTGAGTAACTAATTGATCACAAAAAAGGAGCAAACAACAATAAGTTGTATCAGAAAAGGGTTCTCTGTGTTTGCATTTACGTTCATGCATGTTGCACCGCACTTGGAGCCCTGAATCATTTTTCAATGTGTAAGTGCGCACAACAGATTTCATGCTACAGTCACCACGTGTAGACAGCGGGTGTGTGAGTGTGTGTGTTATATTTTCTGTATTGTACATATGCGCATGTGTCAGTACGTGCGAGGGCGTTGTTTCGAGTGGAGGTTATTTGTTGATATTGCTGTGAGTTCACTCGCAGGGCTTTGTGGTTAATTTCAGCGAGCGAGGTAAGGACCAGATGGCCGGGATGGAGAGAGGAGATTGGAAAAAAAAGAAGGGAAGTTGAAGATAAAAGCAGAGTCAGGCAGAGAGGAGAGGAGAGCAAATGGAAAAGGTTGAAAGGAAGGACGGCACCTTTTGCTCTAGGCGGTCAATAAGCTTCTGTAGCCTGTTGACCTGTATCATCCACTGGCTGTCTTCTTCATAAACTCCTGGTGGAGACACACACAGATGATGGGTTTCAGCCCGAAATAAACAAAGATGAAGGAATTAAAAGCGACTTAATTTAAAATTCATTTACATACATTGACTGTTTGGTGGTGTACCAGAAGGCCCTCCTTTCATATAAAGCAGTGGAGCACCATGCCAGTCAATAGAAAAGCTTTGAGGCCTGTGTTTAGAGAGGCTTTACAATTGTGTTATAAATCTCCAAGCATCCGTGGCTGGAGGCATAATGGAGGTCTAATGGAAAACTCACTGTGTGCAAACATACAACAAAGTGAGGAGGGAAAATGGAAGATAAATAGATCATTAGACAAAGTAAATTTGTCTTCATATTAGCTTTGTGAGCACTGGAGCTTTGTCGCTGTTCAGTACTTGATAACTGTGAGTAAGCAGGTGTGTGAGGAGTACAGAGCGTAAGCTTGATAGAAACTTTAATGACATGAAATTACAGCTAAACGCTGGTGCAATTAGTAACATTTATTAAGGTTCTGTTCCATTTTGTGTGGCAACATGCACACCTGCAGCACATTGGCTTTATTCAACCTGAATACCCCAGAACCTTAATTACTATCACCCACGCTTGCCCTACTACGTCGAGCCAAAATGGCTTTACAGTCAGACGATACAGGCTAAATCACTTTCTGCTTGTTTCTACAGTTGTTTGATAAATCGCAACTGAACGCAATCCCGGAGAATTTTAATTACCGTCTTTATTCTCAGTTATCATTCATCATTTTGTCAATAGCGTTTTCATTTAGGGACGGGGTGCGTTTACCAAAAAAATTTCTCTGTGCAGGAAAAACCGGTGGTATGAGGATGCCGCGTGCATGTCGCAAAACTGACCAACTGTAGCCAATACGCAGAGTAAGAAACACTTGAAGGATCAGCTACAGGGAGAAAATAAAGCAAATTATCAGTGCTGATTTGGTACTTTCTTACTTTCTTTGGTACTTTGTCTAAAATGAGCATCTGATTTCTTGAATACCAACTATAAAAAACAGTATACGGTGAAAAAAAGAGAGGTAATGTCAGAATAAACTTCGACATGTTGGAATAGGTGTAAATAACAAAATGGGGAAATTAATGATAGATCTTCGCTTTTCTACGACAAGTCAAAATGTCTGAAAAATGGACAGAGGACCAGGCTACATCAGTGACAAATTGTCTCCATGATCTTGATTCTTTTCAGTTTAATATTGTCGTATATTGAGCACAACATTGATATACACTAGTACCCTTGAACATAACAGAGATTCATGTGTATGTAAAAATTCCATCCTGCATATTAATTTTTCATATATTATTACATCAGGAATATTTTGAGAGCCATTAAAATAAATCTGAGGAACAGGACCCCCTCAATATGGCTGCCAGATACCACTTTCAATATCAGTATCACTATCAGCTGTATTTTTTAACATAGTGGGATTAGTGGGATAGTCTCTACATTTGTATTAATTGCAAATATTTAATGAAATTGAAGAGGAACAAAAAGGTTTTCATCCATTAATTGCCACTGGGAGTAAAAGATGAAGTAGACCTTTGTAAGAACTCATCTTTGTGCCATTGAAGTGCCAGCTCGTTCACTGGCTTTGGATCGACACAGGCGCACATGCGGGCATAATTCTCATCCTCCGCTCTCACTCTACACGACCTCCCTCCCCTCCTGCGCTCGGCTCTGGCCAGTGGCCAAACACTGACTCCCATCGAGCCGATCTTTCCCTGCTGGCAGCTCCAAGGCAACATGACTCAAAACGCACCGAAATATCCTCAAACATAAAGCAACAGCAGACGCACCGCTGAGCTGGATGTGGTACTGTGCCGCTCAGCATTAGAACGCAACCCACCTGAGTTGATGAGACTGAGGAGGGGGTTGTTTGGGGAGAGGCTGCTGTTCCTCTGAAGCCTCCGATTGGAGCGACGGCCCGACCACTGGATGGACAAAACCTCTGGCTTCAGGGGGCCCTGTCTGAAGAACAACAGGGACTTCACTGTTACCCACATCCCTAAATCAGTACATTACTGACCATTACTGCTGATGGATAGTATTACTCATCCTTGTCTTTATGCTCTGCCTGTTATTGTGCTGCACTTTAATATGACACCAGCTGAGCCTTTAGTTGCCTGGGCACGCTTTGTACGCGTGGGCCTTGTTTGCCTGACAGTGACGCTAAAGCCCGTGACAAGATACATGCAGCCACAGGTGACATCAGCAAAGATCTGGTCTTGTCAATCTGTCCCCTCCAACATTTTGACAAGAACTTGGGGTGTCTGAGGGATGGTGTGTGTGTGTGTGTGTGTGTGTGAAGGAGATTCTTTTGCTTTATTGCTTTCCATAAATGGGTAATAGACAACCTTTTTTTTTTTTTTGCTTTTGTCTAAGTATTATGTTTATATAAGTAAAACAGCAGAAAAAATGCTACCATCTGCCTTTTGATTGGTTCCCTGTAAGCCTCACTTTCACTGCGCTATTCAGGTAGAGGCTCGGCCATGCACAGGCATGAGGATAGTATAAATATTCTCCTCAAACCACAACAAAAAGTGTGAATTTCCCCAAATGCTGGACAGTTCATTTGATATATTTATATCTAGCATTTGGCTTTTTAGCCTTCATTAGTGAGGTGCCCTTAATATCTAAAATATAGACTAAGACTAAGAAAAATCACATTATTCAGAATGATTTAAATAAAGGTGTGGCCGTGTAATGCGATGACATTTACAAGTAGATTTTAAAAGGTTCTTTCAAATTAAATGTGTGTGTGCTTGATGAGTAATCAATGGAGGGTCTTGTTCCAAAGTGACTCATTACTGTATTCTTGGATACATAGCACCTTTAATTGCCAAAACTGTCTGAGCGCGGTAAAGGGCAAAGATTAGCAGTGTTTGCATGACCACCTTCATCCCAGAGCCTTTATGACTTTCAAAAGTGAGTAAGAGAAGGGTTAAGAGCTTAGGAGAAAGGTGTGAGCCCTTAATGAGCAGTGGCACAACAAAATCCAGGACATTTCAGTCATTTTCTCAGATACTGTGCTTCCAACTGCATAATAAAGCCCCCAAAAAATGATTAAATACTTATAAAAATACAATGAAAATGATTTCCTTGTCATGTCTGAGGGTTGCTGATTGGCCAAAAACAACTATTGTTTTGGACCATCATCAAAATGATGAATATAAAGCTGAAATTCAGCTGTCAGTCACACACGCATCCATGGGCTATATTTGACCTCTTCACACACACGAAACTGACCACAGAAGCCTGTTTAGAGCCACCAGAGAATCGACAAGATCCTCAAGGTGTTCGGAAGAACAGAGTAAATGCATTTAGATGCATAGGGGAATTTTATCAGGTGTGACAATTCAAAGAAGAACACTGGCCGAGCAGAAGCTGCTCTGGGAGCGAGGGAGAGCCACATGCTGGAATGACACAAGAGCGATAATGGAGTGAAAGACACTTTGAAAGAAGGTGAGGAGTTGAAAGGAAACTGCGAACATGGTCAGAGGGACAATAGCGGCGAGTGAACAGTTATGCTTTTAAAATCCTTGAAATGAACTCAAGACAACAATTTTGTTGAGGAAGTTGTGAAATGTTCAAAGGAGCTGCATTTGATATGTTTAAATACTAACCATGAAGACAAATAGAGGCTATGAGAAGTAACTTGACAAAAGCAACTTCGTAAAAACATTTGGAGCTTTGTAAGTGGTAAACAGAGTCATTTATTTCTGAAGTTTCAACTTTCCCAGTGCCGTTACACTGGATAGCCTTTTATGAAATGGTTCTAGCGTTAAAACTCGTAACTTCAGTAATTTCAAAAATAGATGGATTTTATGGAAGCTAAGATCCAAAGAAGAGACTCCAAGAGTCCAACAAGTGGGGCTCAGTTTGAAAAAAAAGCTTTAAACTCATGTCAATGGGTCGAGCAGGTCATCCTCTGATTGGAAGATCGTTATTTCGATTCCTGACTCCTTCATTCAACGTGTCAAAGCGTCCTTGGGCAAGACACTGACCCCAAAATTGCTTCTAGCTTGAATTTAGAATGTCAGTACACTTACAGTTACGCAATACATCCACACTCAAATGTAGCTAATAATATCATGCTAACAGACTGAAGATACATGTTCCAGGGCACATGTTAGCATACCCAATTGGTAAAAAACTGAATGAAAACCACATTAGTTAGCTTATGTGGGCAAACATGTTTTATGTTCAAAGATAAGTTTTGGCTGTGATTGTTGGGTGGTAAATTTCCCCAAAGATAAATGAGGGGGATAAATACTAACATAATCAATAGGCGTTTTTTACCGGAGTCCTTTTGTTGAGAATTAGTCGGGTAAACACAGGTCCTGCCAGTATTACTGATTAAGGCTGTCTTCCATTAAGTCCAGGCGCGACCGTTGTGCACATTGATTCACTGGAAAGGCTCTGCCACCCTAAATGTGACAGCAAACCTGACAGATTACACCTGTGTTTACCTGTAGTTTCATCTACAGGTCTATAAAAGGAAAGCAAGACGTCCAGATGAAAGAGCATTCAGGAATATCTAAATGATTCAATCCAACATTCAAACAGCTATGGAGTGAATAACTCTTGCCTCTTTGGCACTAAAAGCTGGAGACTGACTGAACATTGATGTCATGCTGTTGTAACACATGCCTTTTTATTATACAGGATGAAAACATCGGAGGCTGCTGATGTTTTTGGCGTCTTATTAAAAAATTACTGCACTGAAAAGGTATTTTGATTTGATCTTGACTTCAAATCCTTTAACAGAAAGAGGAAGAAAAAAGGAGAACAACCTACAAATATTTTCTAAAGCTGTATTATATCGTACTCTTTTTGGAGGCTGGCTAAGGCTTACATTGCTAGACGAACTGTATATAAGTATACCCAGCCGTTAGAAAAAGGTGTGTGAGGAGAGCATTTTAAACATTAAGAGCTCAATTAGAAGTGTAATGACTGATTCGGAGTTAGCTAGCTGTTTTCAGTGCGATCTTTTCAATAAAGAACCAAGTGGTGATGGACATCATAATTAATTATGACTTTTTCTTGACTATTTATAGCTCTCAATAGAAGAAGTTTGACAGCAAATCACTGCTTTTTGAAGCCCGTTGTCAAAAAGGCTGGGCGCCATTACCTGTCCTTCAAATATATCATGTATCATGAATGAAATGAGCACAACAAGCTTCTGATTGCAGAGGCAAACGTAGGAAATATTGAAGTACAGAAGTACTGAGAGAGAAAGAGCAGAAAATATGTTGCATATTGTCAGAAATGTGCACCAAAAATTTGGTAATAGTTAAATACTGGATTGAAAAATGAAGGTGCTCTTAATAAACAGAGTAAAAATGTTGTTTTAGTGTGAAATGTAGGATGTACTGTCATCTGTATAAAATAAATAGACTGGCTGTGAGAAATTTAATTATGAGTGCTGTGGTTTAATAATTCCATTTGTCTTTTTCTGTTTTTAATGACTAATATTGTGTGTGTCTGTGTTAGAGGGCCCAGAGAGATTTGTTCTTACTTCTCCTGGCGTGTCTGCTCGGCTGTGGTTTCCATGGCACACTCGAGCGAGCTTTGAAGTGAATGAAGCTGATTAGTTGTCTCCTTTAGCAGGAAACGGGTCACAAACTGCTCCAGGTGGGTGGACTCCTGATAATCCTGTCAATTATCAAGAGGAGAAGGAGGAGGAGGAGGAGGAGGAAGAGGAGGAAGAGGAGCAGGAGGAATGAGAAAAAGGATAAAAGAACGAGGACAGCGGTGACAAGTCAAGAGTCACTCAACGTCCACATTTCTCCTGCTAATTAAACGATGCCAACAAGACAATTCATTTGCATGACATAGCTGCAGGAGTGGAGAGAAAAGAAGTAGAAGAAAGACAGTTTTCTTCACACTCTGCATCTCTTAACTGCAAATCCTTGGTTCTTAAATTGCGTCGAATTGGTTTGATGGATAAAAAGAATTTTAATAAGGAAGGAATTAATAAGAACAATCAGGTCTAAGATCTGTTTGCCAGTTTAAAGGGTAGTCACTAAAAGACTGAACTAGTTGCTCTCTCAAGGCCTTCACTTGTACTGCAGATGACTGCATTCTACTGCATTCACCATTAGTAAACAATGCTTTGATGCACATGAACTACAGTGTTTTAGTTCAATCAGCAGCACACATATTCTCAATTTCAGAGGGGATTTGAACCCTGTTAGCAGCATTCGTTAATTGCATGTGATAGGAGATGTGCAACACAGAAGAGATTTCAACTAAATTTTATACATAAAGAGTGTATTCTAGTTCAGCGTATCTTGTCCCTTTGTCACTTGTGTGTGTGTGTGTGTGTGTGTGTGTGTGTGTGTGTGTGTGTGTGTGTGTGTGTGTGTGTGTGTGTGTGTGGAGAGAATATGAACTTGCATATGGGCTTTTTGGGGATGTAAATGCCTTGATAATTGCTGGGTCAAAAATGATCTGAAAATAATCATTATACCCCGATGTAGTACATTTCCCATGGAAATACTAGCGTATCTCAGAAACCTAAAATATCATGGAAAAGTCAATTTTTTTGAGAATCTGATATTATGTATTCATTACATGTAAAGGGATATATTTCACTTGTACAGTTACAGTGAAATATTCTAATATTTTGATTTTTTGGGTGTGTTTTCAGCTACAATACAAAGCTTGAAACATTTTAGTTCACATGTCATGAGTCTAGAACTTTAAATGTTCACTTTCTCAAATAACTGATGTAAAAAGCATTCGTCATTCTATGGAAAAGTAATTTCAAGTTGAGATAAGACGATAGTGTGGGTTTTCTCTGCTGTTAAATATAGTGTTTTTGAGCATGAAGACAGCACTATGAAATGCAGATGTGTCTGTACATTAAACTTGCTGTGACACTTAATATAAAACATCTGGCTCTCTGGCTATTAGGCATTGTCAAGCAAACCATCTGTGTTAATTTGTGACTGTAAGGCTGCATTCACGTGATGTCGGAAGAGTGGAGTTTCTGAGTTGGGAAGTCTCGTTGTTTTCATGTGCTTCAGAGCATTATGGACGCTTCAGAGACGATGGGTTCCGTTTTAATGTTAAGAGCGTTTAATCAAGAGGTCGACTGCTGTTTCCAGTTTATGCATGACAAGAAAGACCAAAGGCAACCCGTAGGAATTGAACAAGATAGATATTGAAACTGAATCATCTCAAACAGATGGGACAAAAGGTATCTGACAATCCCAAGAATTACACCATAAAACTCTGCAGCTGCATGACATCATTAATGATGCAAATTTGAGTGCAATAATTGGAGGACTAATATAAAAACCACAATGCTCTAAGAAAATATAATTCGGTTCTTTCTGAATGAATTCTGCTGTTGTGTTTTTTATTGCGAAGATCCACGACTATACCATTGGAGTCTTGATGTTGCATCCCATGTTTTTGGTATATCTACGGATAGGTTTTGTTTGATTTAAAAAAAAAAAATCAAAATGTGAAACATTAATTTCCACCTTCAGTCAACATCACGTGTGAGAAATAATTTCCTCTGCTGCACGTATTTCAGGCAGGAGCAGAATTGTGTCATTTTATGGATCAGCGCAATTTGTTTTCTGCAGCTTTTGAGTTTGTCCACAAATCTGATGGAAAATAAATCAAACTGAATGACATTTGCTATTCCCGAAACCAAAGCAGGAGGGCAGAGTGCAGCTTTGGAGCTAATTAATGGAGAGTTTTCTGTTTGTGCGCCGCACCCACTCTGCTGCAACTGCTTTTGGCTCGTTTTAACAAAGAGCTGCTTGATGGGAAACATTAATGCAAGTTTTGTTAGAAGAATGTATCAGTGCAAATGTGTGTGTCAGTCTCCATTTCCAAAGTACAAAGAATGTAGTGTAAAATCTGCATCTGTCTGACCGTGGAAGCACACTTACACATGCAAATACATGTTTATTAATTACAGTATTGAGTGGGATTTTTTTCCTTCAGAGAACTCAGTGCAGCTGCAGAGCAGACCGTTGGCTTTTCCCATCAGTCCTATTCAAGAGCATATCTGACCAAATGTCAGCTTCCCCTCAAGTTTTTCCTACAATTCTCCTAAAAACTTTAGTTTCTACACACACACACAAAAACACATTTTAAAACTGGTACTGTTGGAGCTTCTGACATTCTGATGATGATCATTGCCAAACACACACACACACACACACACACACACGCGCACACACACACACACACACACACACACACATGAATGCATATTCACTCAGTGGGCGTGAGTCATGATAAAACTGGTAAAGGTCATTCTGCTGCCAACCATTGGAGTGTAGATCACCTCCTGTGACCTGGACCTTTCTGGCTGTACATGTCCATGTCCAGCTCACCAATCTGCAGTCATTTTAAACAGCTTGTATTTCATTTTTATTTTCAGTTTTACATTTTCAATTGCACAAAAGGTCAAATTAATGTATTGTCAGAGGTGCAAAATCACACTATCTCGATTTTAATAATCAGGACAGTAACCACATAACCACCCAATCAAAACTCTGCCAAATTGGTTTGAAATCATGATCAAAAATCATCATTTAATAAATGTTCTGAACTCCCGTCATTAGTAAATTGTAAAGTTTATGTAAAAAAAAAAAATCCTTCTTAAGAAAGTAAATTACTACAAGACGTGTCAAATTTGCTGTATCAGGTGGCAACATTAAAACCTTAACCTGCAATAACTGCTATTTTTTTGTCCATGTATGGGCAGAAGGAACAAGTTTGCATTGTTGCAAACACAACATTAAGATGTCACAAGCTGCTTATTTACACATTCAGCAGTTGTTGAGCAGCATTATTATTCATTTGAGATTGTGTTTCTGGACAATTTTAACTTTCGTTTTGTGTCTGCTTTTTGGCCCCTACCTGGACGTACCACCAAACTTGACATCTTTAAGGTATATTGAGTATTTTCTCATATTGTATAATGAAGATTCTGAAGTGTTAGATCAGATGTGGTGACCTTTACGGTTACTTATAAATTCAGTCAAATCACATGAAGCCAATATGAGCTTTGTTATTCCTCTTGAAGCATCTGTTAGCTACAAAACAGGTGGATGACATCATTATTACAGGCTAAGTTTTAAACTTCTTCTGGTGTTTTTTTTATTCTATTTTCATTAATAAAATCTTTAGCATTCAGACTTTTTAAATTCTGATGGTGCAATAAACTGTTATGTTTGAGGACACATCAGCTTTCTCTCTCCCCTGCAGGTGAGATGCACCTGAGATCTGCACGGAAGCTCAGCTAGGAGAGATTGCGTATAAAAAGCCCCGCAAGCAGTTTAGTCAGGAACATCTGTGCAATATGACACAATGAGGGTCTCAATGCAGATACTGTATATATGGGCTCGGGTTTAGATGCAAAACCTTGCTCCCGCAGCTCCCCGGCACGTGTACGCGGATGTTTGTCTACGTGTGTGTGTGCACAAATAATTAGATTTTACATATGTTAGTCCACACAAACGCACCCTAAGATTCCAGTGGGCACGCATGCAGCCAGCCCCCTCAAACACCATCGCAGCCAGGGACCACCCACTCAAATGTATACAGAGAGACAACTGAGGTTCAGTCTGCGACGAGTGCAGCATCTGTTCTCCCCATCGCTCAGCAAGTGCTCACTGACAGAGAAAAACAGCATGTCATGTTTCTTCTGTCTCTTTTCTTGCATTATGACTTATTTCTGGATAACAGGAAACATTTGTGGCGTAATACATGGGAGGAAGACTATGTTTAGACTGTAATGAGTGAACGCTTGCGTGAAATGTTCTTCGTTCACAGTCCAGTCCAATTTGATCTTGGATTTGTTACGGTTGTGACAAACGAGTGCTCAATTCTAGTCCAGTAAATTTTTTTTTTTTTTAATTGAACTCAACATCTTTTTTATTTACTGATAAAAAGCTGAAAGCTGAAAAAGCAGTGGTAAAGGTTGTGTTGAAAGAACAAAATATGATTTTTGAGACTGACTGTGCTACATGAGGTGACTAAAGATTTTAAACTCTGCAGCTAGGTGAATTACTCTGTCCTGTCCTCCTCTTCCCGTCTCAACTGTTCACTCAGAGACCTGAAAAATGATCTGACGTGCAATTTTTGTGGCTTGGCACATTTAGAGGTAGTTTCCAAAAAACATCTCATTTTTATTTTCTCTGAAATAAAGGCACATATAAATCACTGTGCCCCCGTTATGACACCTCTTCTCTAAATTGCTATATAGGTCAATTAATATATCATATTTTTTTTCCTTCACTTCAGTCTGTTAAGTGTCATTTATTGAACCAAAAATGTTGCCACAGTTTTTAGATGCTGTTTAGATGTTGTCACTTCTATCTTTGCTAAAATGCCACCAGTGTTTAAATCCCCCATGGTTTCTGCAGGAGCCACAATGAGACACGTCTGCTTCAGTGCAGATCGGAAGGGTGATCTCAGTTTCACGGCATGCATCACATGCCTCAGATTAGGTACTCCAGACAAAGAAAGAGAATCTCTGGCTGCAGATGAAATACAACACCTCTCTTCTTCATCCAAACATATAACTTTTCCGTTCTATCTTCCTTTCTCTTCTGCCCTTTCAGATGTTTTACCTTCATCTCTGCCCATGTGCATATCTCTTGCATTAATTTCCCCTATGATAATGTGAAAGGTGCTCTCTAGACTGCAAAGATCAAGAGCACATAAAGCTTTTTTCCAAAGCACGATCAAAAGCTCTAAGCCACAGTCAAGTACACATCCTTGTCTATGTTAGCTACAAGTCCATAAAGAATCATGAAATGTTTTGTTCTGGAGCAGACTTAGCAGCATGAATAGGCTCACCCTTTAGTCTGTAATGGAAGTCTGGCTATTTGGAGATCTGAGGACACCAGCTGGACAGCAGAGGAGCATGCTGGGAGATAGAATTTGGCCACACTGTGAGTAAATCAAACACCTATTATTGTTATCAGTGTGCGCTCTGCTTGAAACACCAGTGTGGTGTTCACTGCATGGAGATGATGGTGTGTGTATGACTCATGTCGTATGGATGCAACACAATACATTGTTTAGAGGTGAACAGATAATGTGCTCTGTGCAGATACAAATAGCAGCAAAAGTGTCAGCTAGCATTTTCTGTTCCTGTTAAGACGAACTGTACTATTTTGCACAACTTTCAAACCCATAAATCCGGCACATTTAAACATACACATCACACTTACGCTGATAAATCTTTTTTTTACAGTGAAGACAAAGTCTAATGTGTCCACAGAGAATAAATTTGAATAACTTCTTCAATGTTAAATTCACCTTTTCTCTCTGCATCGCACACCGTCTCTATTCAGACGGCATTTATTATTATGCAGATTATGTATATAAAGGACATTATGCTTTATTATTTTGTTTGGGGACATGGTTAAAGGATGAACACGAACTCGTGGTAGCTTTGTGAATCATACCTCGGTGTCATGTTGAGGACTTCAGTGACTTACCTTCTTTGTTTTGTCCATTGCTTTCAGTATGGAACAATTCAGGTCTTCTAAGGCAGCGAGAACATTCTCATATTCACCAAGGTGCTGCGAGAAATACTCTTCACAGCAGGAAGACAAAAAAACCAAACAAAAACGAGAGAAAAAATTGGTGAGTTAAGCAACTGAGACAGGGCTGTGGGTGTTTTGTTGAAGCAGCATCAGTGTGACACCTCAGTCACACAGCCTGGGGGAGGTTAGAAGATGGAGCATGTGACCACATCTAACATGGTTCTTTTCTTATGCTGGGAAAATGTCAAAAAGCATTTGATTCTATGCGCTGCCCCTCACAGGGGAACTAGTGCAAGATAAGGCTATTACTTGATATTCAAAGCTGTTTTTATTTAGGTGAAAGGCCAACTTACCACAGAGCTCGTCGGTGTCCACATTACTGCAAAAAAAAAAGAGAAAAATTTTGACAAAAATAATTCTTTACAGCTAAAGTTCCTAGGGTTAAAGGAGGCAACGTCTTGGAATTAGTGTGTGATAACAAATAGGAGCAGGTAAAGTGATGTCATGATGAATAAGTTAATAATTTAGTCGCTTGTTTTGCCTGAGATGCTGTATGTATTAGATATCATTGGGCCAGAGAGGAAATGGTACAGGGAAGAATTGAAGAGGACTTTTGTCTGTTTGCGATAAACGTTCATGCTTGAGTGAATTTCGAGGAGGGACGAGTATATGAGTGTGAGTGAGTGAGGGAGGGGGACACAAAAGAGCACAGGAAACAGGCGGAGGTGTGGCGGTGAAAGGAATATTTCCAAGAGAAATATTAGTCATTGTATCCCAGCAAGGGACATAAAAGACATTTTAACATTCCTTATTACAGAAAAGGAGGCTGGGGAATCACAAGTCGTAGCTGCTCTTCAAATGGTGCAAGTGACTGAAAAATCAATTGGTTTAAACAGAAGAACACGCTTATCGGTAGAGGTAAGCTGGAGGTTTGGCACAAAACTAAGTGACAGACTGAAATGCTCTTACTTGCTATAGTAGTACTATAGTACTACTAATGGATCACCCACAAGTGAAGCGCTTAATACAGGTGTATTACGATTACAAAACATGTCAATGAAAGAAAAATTCCATTGAACTCTGATTTTCAAGGACAACCTAAATAAAGACAACTGCATAGAAATACTTGATACAGTTAATATACATACAGTGGAATATTGGCATCTGTGGTTGTAGATTGCAACCAACACTTGTCTCACCCTCCTCTATACTAATATACAGTAGTGGCTGCTAAAAATACCAAAATCTTCTCACAAGTTGTGAGGCTGACAGGAACTTGCACCAGAGCTGCTGTTTGTACGTCGAATGATGATGTCACCACCACAACCACCACACACCACATTCAGGTTGCATAATTTTCCAGACCAGCCATCGAGACAGCTTTAGGCGGTAGATGGTTTTACAAAATTTCCTGCAGAAATTCTTAGAAACCGCATTAGGGAAGCACTTCTGCATCCTCACAGTCCTCACCGCGGTCTAGACTGACTGTTGACCGACTGTAAACGACTGTTTAGGCAAATGCTACCAGATCTGTTTTTTTGCTGATGTCAGCGTGCCCCATGGTGCCAGTGGGGTTACAGTACAGAGTGATATGAGCTGGACTATGAACAACTGGGCATTTTATTGATGGCGATTTGAACAAATAGAGGTACAAGGTATTGAGGCCCACTATTATGCAATCAATCCAGCGCCACCACCCAATGTTGCAGCATGGTGATGCACAGCTCCATGTTCCAAAGATCATTGTACTCTTCCTGGGAGTTGAAAATGTTGCCGTTCTTGCCTGTATATTCAGGCATGTCAGCCACTGTACATGCTCTATATGTATATGAAGACCCAAGTCATAACTATCAAACACTGAAATCATATTTTTGCTGAGTGGACTGATAGACAGTGCCTGGCATAAGTATTCACCTCCCTTGAACTTTTCCACATTTTGTAGTGTTACCAACTGGAATTCAAACTGACTTAAATGGCATTTTTAACATTTGACCAACACATAATGCACAGTGCTTTGAAGGAGCAAAATACATTTTATTGTGACACGAACAAATAATAGGAAAACAAAGCTGTCATCTCTTGGATACAGAAGTATACATCTGCAATTACAGCTTCATGTCCTTTGGGGTATTTCTCTACCACATTAAACATGTACTTCCTCTAGTTCCCCACCCTTATTATGTTCTTCCCCTGTGGAATAACATAATAAAAAGATAAAGCAATTCCTTCACTTACTCTGTGTTGTGAGTGTCAATTGTGTGGAAGAGCTCCTTCAGTTCCTCAGCCGTCAACACACCATCAGAGAAATAGGCTTTGAATTCATCAAAGGACAGTTTTCCATCATCTGGGGAGAGAACATGAATGTCAACAAGCCAGCAACAACTCTGTATGGTGGCATCCCCTATATGAATCGAAACTAACTATAAAACAAAGATATGTTTCGGGCAAAATGAGTATTCTGGGTCGTGTTTATTGAAGTGTCTGAAGAGGTGCTGATATACCAACTCATTCTGGCAGTTTAGGCAACAGGTGTGACTTGTAATCGGATCCTTAGTTAAAGTTAAATCATTAATCCCAACTCAAAGTTGCTTTTGAAAGGTGGGCTCATCTTTAATCATTTTATGCAGAACCGAACCTAAAGATTTTTAGTAGATGATTATGAATTCATTTGTTCTCAATTTTCTCCGCTGGTTTTTCGATTTGTAAAAATTTAACAGAGTCTCTTCATCTCTTAAAAATTTTTAAAAATATCTGAAGGACATACAGCAAAATCTCACATTGGAGAAGTCCGCGCCATAAAATATTTCACACTGTTTTACAAAACAACCTTGCTGATGATCAACCAAATACTTTTGGTTAGGTTCATATACTAGAAAGTACAAGTAGAAAGTTGTATGAAAACAAAAGACTCAAATGTACTCAAAAGTACTTTAAAACAGAATGACACATTTACAGTTTGCATCCTTTGAACAGACCTCTTGGGGCATAATTTAAATAAGCCCAGTGGCCTACTCTTGTGAAAACGCACTGTTTTTTTACATTCCACCACCGATCTGTGGGTTTGTTGAACATGACTCACAAACAATAACAACGACAACAATTTAATTGAGAGACCCCACACAAAATGTGGCAAGCAGCATAAAAGGGGTGGGGTCCAGTGTTTACGTCAAAAGCTGAAAAAACATGATTAGTTTTAATAAAATAGCTATGCGATTAAATATTCTCATATACATGTGGGGTATTTCTTGCAGTAAAAAGACTAACTTAACATTATCTGTAATTGTAATATGTTTGGACTCAAGGGAAAATCAGCAAAAATGAAGAATCCAAGATCAAATATTGTCAGCCTCATATTTTTCACACAGCTATTTGTTTTCTGTCTGCAAACAGACACTTGCACATCAATCCAGCATACAGTGACTCACCGTTGATGGGATTAAAAAGCAAATTTGGAACAGAATTGACATATAAATGGTTCTGTTTGCACGTCACTAAAAGCAAATATGAGGGGTGATGTCGTATCCTGTTGCATGACAAGACCTCAAATCACATTGCAGCTTGGGACAGACTTTGAATAAATAATGGGGCACGCCATGCAAAGAGTGATGTTCTGATTAGCCGTTTTTGCATGTCAGAATGTCACATGAAATTCAATTTTAATGTTATATTTAACTACCAACAACACTAACCATGCAATGTTTCACCTGACGTGTTACTGTTTGGGTACCATTTCTGTGTTTCCGAAATTTGTATCTGAATGGTTTTTGCAGAATTAAACCTTAACATTCTTAAAACAGCACCTACTCCTTCTTTTTCATCAAATATTACACAACATATAATGATGTGAAATATTTCTCATTTTACAGGATTGACAGTACAGACACAAGATGCCTCCCACTTCACTGTGAAGTCCATTCTCACCACTGGAGCCTGCAAATCACACTTGTGTTGAATATTGGACCAGGACTGGTTTTCAACCGACTTGTGATATCAGATTTTCAATGAGCGGAGAGAAAATTTACAAGCAATTTACGCAATGAATATAAAAATAGCCTTAGAGTGTCAGGTCATTACAGGGAAGAAAACAGCGAAGCTCTTGAACATTCACTTGTAGGCACAGAAAGAAAGAGCACCCAGGGGATCGAAGGACACGTTTATTAAGACATGGTAATCTGCATATGTTGCCACGAGAAAACAAACCTTTATGCTTTACTTTTGGGGTTTATACTGCACATTATGATAAAAGCTAGTGAAGGTGAAACAATAGCTGATGTTTATCTCGTGTCATTAAAAGTGGGAAAATATCTGACTGGAACTAGTTTTTCATTTCATTAACATTCCCTCACTGAACCTCGGTGGGCCTGGTCAGTTGCCTGTTTCCATGGAAACTGAAAGAGTATCAGCAGAGAGTCATGATCAGAATTTCATTGAGAAAGTGCATCTGTTTTCACACATGAGAGAGAGAGGGGCTGAAGTGGTGCCAGAGACAGTGTGTGCTTGTGCGAGAGTCTGGAGGGAGCTCTCGCTGTAATATTTACCGTTTTTATCAGCTCTCCGCAAAATCTGTAATGAGAAGAGGAAAACGAAGAGAGATGTCACATCATCAAAGTTGAAGTCTGTGTGCGTGTGTGTATGTGTGTGCCGAGATCATCGATCACGCTCTCAAAAGCGGAGTGTCATTAAATTATTGATAGAGCTGTCCCACAGTCCAGAGGAGATGAAAGTCAGAGGGGTGACGACCACATCAGCTTTAAAAGGGTCAAACCCCCTCAAAATAGCAATGTCCGCTCTCTCGCTTGGCGGGTTTTATACTAGCGAAGGAGAATTTGACAAAGCCGTCAGCATCTTCACACATTATCAGGTTAAATGTGGATCTGAAAGCCACTCCATGTGCTTTAGGCAATCTAAATATTAACTCTAAAATGGAAATTAAGTATTTTCCTTCACATGCGGGGGCTTCAGTTCTGTGGAGCAAAGGGAGTAAAAGTCATATCGATAATATCCACCCACCGTCATTTAGCTGTTAGCAGTCTGCGTTCTCACTTACGTTGGCAAACTCATTTCAACTGTCTAGCTAATCAGTTTTTATCACTTCCTTCACCCCCACAAAATCCCATCTGTCTCCGTCTCAGTATCTTGTTCTATGAACAATCAGTTGAATACAACTTTATTGATCTCTGCATGACAATGCGCGGAAGCAGCCTTGCCACCCATGGGGCCATCTAAAAATATGAGTCTGCAACCAGAACTGCACAAAGGACAGCTGCACTGAGGTCTAAACAATTATTACTATTAGATATATTCTATTTTAAATAAAAAGAAGATATTATATATATTGGATTCATATGATCAAATAAAACTGTAATATTGCACCTACATCCATGTCAGCATGGATGCAAAAATGCAAAACTGTCAATCTCAAAATGCTCCTCCGTACATTCATCCCACACTGAACAGCCCCAGTTATCTTTCATCTAGAGCTGCAACAGTTAACAAATTAACTAACTGACTATAGGATCGCCAGGAGATTAATCAGCAACCACTTCTCAAACGTGAGAAATTTGGTACCTATAACAGTCTCTCTTCATCTCATTTCATCTGACCCTCATTAATCTTTTAGTGTAATCTGTTAAATTAATTAGAATATACTATAAATTCCCTTTTTTGTGGATTTTTCCCTCTCTATTATATGAAATCGAAATAAATTATTAAGATACCAGATAATAGAGCAGCACCTTAAAGCTGTAGGAGATGTCAAGAAACAACAGATGCAGCACTCTCTGTCTGTGTCGGCGTCATTACCTGATGCACGGAGAGGCTTTTTTTTAACATCTCTGAGACATTTGATGTGGTGGATATGACTTCCCCACCTTTAAGTATTCCTGGTTTGTATGCTTCCTCCCTGGTGCGCCTCATAACAGTGAAGGCAGCCAGCAGGTTTATAGTAAAGACATCACAGGCAATGAACGAGTGGAAGAAGGAGTGGAACGTAATGAGGTGGTGGGTACAGAGGCAGAATGAAGCAGGGGAGAGAGCACTCCCAAGAGAGACGCACTTGATCTGCAGCTGCGTGACATATGTGATGTAAATGAACTATTATCACTGTTATTTAAGCCTAATTTGACTGACTTTCATTATCATACCATTTGGTTTCAATCACTGACATCCAAAGATTGATGGCCAGCCTTTGAAATCCACACACAGTGAATCTAAATTAAAGGTCAGCCTTGTCAAATTGATTCATCCCATAAAACAAGGGACCCGCTGCACTCTGCACACATTACGGGAGGATCAGTTTTAAACTCAGGTGATCAAAAAAAACTCCAACAGATTACAATTAAAATCAGTTTAAATTAGCTTTAAAAGCGAATAGCCTATAATGCAACGAAGAAATGTTTTGTGTGACCTACTAATAGCTTCTGTTACATATCTTAGACAATTTGAAATTAAATTGTATGGTCGCGGATTTGGTTTCGCGGTTGATTAAAAATCAACATGACGCCCCTCAGTGGGAGCATTATAATGCAGGTGAAAAACATTTGGTATGGACTTTAGGAAGATGTGCAAATTGTTTTACTTACATCAATGAAAATCGACATTCCCTTTTTCAGCTCCACCTGAGCGCTGGGCTCCTCAAACACACACGGAGGCTCCT
>KV751318.1:8663338-8687390 GCA_001698575.1 Mola mola | reverse complement strand
GTGACAAAATCGACATCCTCATATGCAGCGCCTTTGACGAGGCGGGGGCCAGCATTGGGAAGTCGGATGGAGACCCTGAGATTGTCACGGCCACTGGGGGTGCGACCTTCAGCAGCAGCAGCGGAGAGTTCAGGCACCCGTGCTGTATCACCACCTTTTGCTTCAAGAGCGCCCTGCTGGCGTGCATCCTGACCGCCGTGTGCTTCTCCTCAGTCGCCCTCGTGCGCCAGTACCTCAAGGACCTCCTGCTCTGGGTGGAGAGCTTGGACAGCCTCGTCGGAGCCCTGCTGTTTATAGTGGGTTTGATCATCGTGTCTTTCCCATGCGGATGGGGATATATTGTTCTCAATGTGGCAGCTGGCTACCTCTACGGCTTTGTTCTGGGCATGGGACTTGTTATGGTGGGGGTTTTAATAGGGACCTTTGTGGCACACCTGGTGTGCAAACGCCTATTGACTGACTGGGTGCTGAACAAGGTTGGGAACAGTGAACAGCTCAGTGCTGTCATACGAGTGGTGGAGGGAGGAAGTGGACTCAAAGTTGTGGCCTTAGCGAGACTCACTCCCATACCTTTTGGGCTCCAAAATGCAGTTTTCTCGGTGAGTATGGAAACACTGTCTTCTAGGGGTGTCACCATACACTATATTCACAGTTCAGAACAAACCATGATACGCAGGACATGATTTGACATGATCACGATTAGGGGACACACGGATATGGAAATCCTTGGCCGATCAAATAATAATTTGGCCGATAACTGATGGCAGTACAATTTTGTGTCAAGGAAATAAAGAAATCCTCTGTATAGACAATTAAAAGGGACACAAATAATGTGTGATGTATTATATAACAACACCACACGACATGTTAACAAAGCCAAAAATATGATTTTCCTATGACTTTAAAGCTTTAGCCAGGTGAGGGTCAGCAGATGTAGCCATTGCAAAATTAAGGAGACACAACAGACTACTATCGTCCACTGGTATCAGTGGAATGCCACCTTATTTGTTGACAACATCAAAATTGGCCAGTACTGATGATATTGAGCTGATATATTGTGCATCCCTAATTATGATACATTGAAATACCAATATTATTACTAATTACTTTGTTTTAGAGTAGTATATCGAACGATACTGATGTTTGACCAATGCAGAAAGATACTAGTTTGTGACCATAATTTCACTTTTTCGAAGGTTTGTTCTTACTTCCCTGCACATATTGTAAACCATTTATGCAGTTTTTGTGAAATAAATCGTCATTTCCATTTAACTGGATGATATGGTATGAAATACATGATGATATAAGCGTACCACGCTACACAATTTCAGGTACGATACGATTTGATTGATACGTTGTGATACGGTCATATACGATTATTGAGATTCACAATGTGTTGTTACACCCCTAATTTTTCAGCTTTTCCTTGTCACCTCATCAGAACATCATGTCTGTTTTAAACTCAAATGACTCCATGCAGTAAGGTCACCACAACGGAGCAGAGCTCACGACCCCACTGGAGTCCAGTTTAACACTTGCAGTCATGAAAATCGAGACTGACCTTGTGATTTTAGACCAAAATAGTTTTTTCTTTTATTGCCAGGCCAACCTAGCACACGGAGGAAATCATACACACACACACCCACACACACACAGTGTTTCCCATGTACTGTAGATGTTTATCATCTTAGTTGTGATTCATTTTGGACTTTGAACTGAGTTTTGATTAATTAGTTAATCTATAACTTCGCTATTGAAGGCATACCACTTTCTGATGGCACACATGCTGTCCCCAGAGAGGCAAAACTCATTCCTCTTGTACATAGCAGAGGGGCTGCTTTAAAAATGGATTTGATTGTAGCCTGAGGGCATAAATTATTTTATCAGTTTGAAGTATCAGAATCATATTTTTGTTTCCTAGTTTTTGGTTTTGTCTTTGAAACCATGTCTGTTGTTTGAACGCTAATGATCAGGTTATGTTAACATAATAAAAATATTTTTCTCCCCTATACATTTAAGTAATTTGTCAAGGTAACAAATTCCATGTGATCTACATTATCAAGCTGCTCAGCACCATGATATTGCTTTCAGCTGCACTCCTACACTTAACCTGAGGCCCTTGACCTTTATACATGGCATGAATAATGTATACTTGATGATTACCCTTCAGTCAACTCTTGATACTTACAAATAGTAAAATCCTTGTATTATTTCTGTATTATGTTCTGTATTGTCAGAAAGCAGCTGGTGGATGCAGAACCTGAAGTGCCAGTTGTACCTGAATATTAAGTAATGAATAATGACCTGATGTTGAACTTAATGCGTGTAATCATCCATGTATAGATCTCCACGGGAACTAGAAGCCACTCTACTTCATGAAGGCTCCCCAGTTATACTAGATTATACAACATCATTCACATGTAGCTGGACGTAAGCTCGCCAATACCTCAATTTACAGTTTGGTTTCTGTTACATGATTGTCTTGCGTTCGCTCTTGTGCTGAAAATATTCCCAAAATCCTCTGTATATGAGCAAAAGACTGTTGGGTTGCAGTTGATGTGCAATGAATATCTATATCCAACCAAAGATGAACGATACGTTCCCACAGATAAAGAGATATGATGCTGGTCTAATCGACTCACTTTAAAATGACTCTATCAGTAGCATGTAAGTGTGTCCAAGGATGAAGCTTGCAAAAATGACAGAGGGTAAGTTTTTTAAAGTTAAACTTGAATGTAGCCTACTTAAACAAGCAGAAAGCATGTGTTTAAAAACCATCAACATTCTAGGAGGTAGTTGTGTTACAATTTAGTCAAAACCCACAACATGTTCAAAATTTTAGAGAGCATGTTTTAATGAATAGTAACGTTACAATTCTTCTAATTTAAGATACTTTTGTGTACTAAATCAAAATACTATTGAAGTGAGAAACTACAGCAGTAGCGCAAACATCCAGAGATAAATGCAATGTAGAGCTTGGAACGTATAGTTTAAAACATAGAGGAACTGATGCACATGCCTGAGGAAGGAAAAGGGGTAAAGAAAATTATGTAAGTGAGTTTTACAAGACCAGTAATTACATGCTGCAGAACCAGAAAGTTTTCTGGAGTGACTTGAGTTTCTTTCCATGGTAACAGGCTGATAGAAATTTACACTAAATCCAAGATTAAATTTGAGCTGCAGATTAAGAACATTTGTGCTACCAAACATCACTGATTCTGTTTGATTTAGCTGCACACTGGTTAATAGTTCACCTGATAAAAAAACTTTTTTCCAACAGGGCTTTCAGATCAAGCAGATGGTCTTTCTTTGCCTGACTGACTTCTGTTTGTCATTGGTTCATTCTTTCAGCTTCGTGGTTGGGACATAGTTCTTTGTCCAAAGGTTTAAATGTTCCAGTTATGCCAGATTCTTGGATTTAGCTTCAATAACAGTGGTTGCTGAAGTTGTTTGAAGTTAGTGTTCCAATCCACGGAGGTCAAAATGAAGCATTAAAGTCAAATACACATTATGTTGCTGAGCAACCGCCACAGTAAATGATCCTAGTGGTTATTTACAGTCAGTTTACCAGGGTGAAATTAAAAGGGTAGCTAATTAACAGCCTCGCAAAACACTGTAATTTGGCTTGTTCTGGGTCATTATTGACAAACTGTTAAACACTGTATGATGGAGGATGTCAACTTTCAAGCACTTCACGCACAACTGTAAAAATGGGTTCTATGCCAATTTTGCATTTATCTTATTTCTCTCATAGCTTTATCTTATGAATTATCTGTTTGTCTTTGAAAATACAGTTTTTCTGTGTTTGATATATCATGATATATCAAGTTGTTCCATTTGATGTATTTTAGAGTTACTTGGTGTTTTAAGTATTTTAATATTAGTTGTTTGCTAAAGTTGCTTTCAAATCTCACAGTACGGATTTCCAAACCTGTTTTAGGGCATCATTTTGTTTAGTGTTTGCACTTAAATATCGAATGCCTACGCGAAAACAGTGTGACGAGGCGAAGACGAGAATTATCGCATGAATCTGCTTGGTTGTCAGATTCACAAATTTACTGTTTGAGTTCACTCTTACCACTTGACAGCAGAAGACAGCTGTTTGCAGTGGGAGCGTTTTAAGAACCCTCTTTGTAGTCCCAGTTCAGCAGTAGACAGAAAAAGTAGCAATTAGCTGGTTAATGTAGTGGAGCATTTAGCTGCTAAAGAGCTAGATATTTCCCCCAAGCTAACATTGCGCTTGTGTTTGGCAACCAGAGACTCAAATCCAAGTGAATGACAGGCTAATTTTTGATTTTAAGTAAACATTTTTATGTCAATTTTGACAATGTGTTTTAGCTTTTCCCCGAGTGGCTAAAAGTCAGTTATTCAGTTATTGGAAATAAAAACTATAAATCAAGCTTGGTGGAGCTGGACAGGTTCGGGATTTACTTTTATTTTTCAACTAGTGAATATTACTGTGCAGCCTTCACTGTCTAGGTTAGCCAACTCCACCAGAAGCTGCTGAATCCCCAAGTTCGCTTTTGCTATAGTTGCTATTTGTGGCCCGTAAGACTTTTGAGCCTAGCTCAGCCTCTCCCTGTGTAATTTTTCTTACCCAGAGGGTAATTATTAAGCTTAGCTGAAAATGTATCTGTATGATCTTACTCTCCACTATAGAAGATGAAACTAGCTGTGAGTGAGTACTTCCAGTCCACACTGTACAAGACTCATGGTGGAATTGCTTGTTGTCTGCTCTGCCCTTGATAAGCACTTTTTGTGGATGGGGCTACATTTCACCAAGCCCTTCATCCCCCCACTCCTTTCTGCTGAAGTGGATGGTGCTACATTATTGCCGGTAACCTAAAACGACACACAGGCTGCGTCAGTTAGCAGAACAATGGAACAGCCCAGGAAATATGTTTGTGGGCCAGGTTCACATAATCGGATGTCTAGTATCTTTTATTACACAGCATTATAACCTTTAAAACTGCTCGCTGGCAGTCCCTCTGCTGTCATAATGAGCTGATGAAGCAATGGGGCAATTCATCATTTGATGTATAGGACTCTGAGAAAAAAAAGTAGGTGAAGCTTTGGAAAATTACACCCTCGCTTCGCCCTTCATTATGGGGGGGGGGCGTACAGTATTATGGAAGCAATCCTGCCATTTACTATCTCAAATTCAAAATACCCCTAGTTTGTTTACAAGCACAGTTTTAGACCCGCATTGTAGCTGCTCTATATAAATCAGGTCAAACCTAGAATAGAGTGTTTTTCTTTTTCTCTTTTTTTAAGTAAAATTAGCTGATTATGATAATACACAAGCTTGAATTCACTGCATTTTTGAAAAACAAATGACTAGCCCTTCCCCGGTCATGAGACAGCCGCGCTAACTGGGAAAAGACTTCAGAGGACATGTGCTTCACAGCTCAGGGATGATGGCTGGCAGAAAGACAGTGCATTCCTTCTCTTTTTCTGCAGCGCTCACAGGGTCACATGTCATGTCTCAAAGATCAGCTGAAGGCATTTGCACTGTGTTGACACATGGTGTACACACATCAGCACAAATCTTTCAAAGAGAAAGGCCTGTGGCATGTTCGTATTGAGGAGGGAAAAAAATGCTCGGCTAAATATGCTAAGGTAAAACAGCTTGATTAAAAAGGTTGTGATAATGTGTTGTGATCTGTAAAGCTCTTAGCAGGTTTTGTTCTGTCACTTTAAGGAATATCTTGGCCTTGATCTTTCAAAAAAAAAAAAAGTTTCCAGCCTTAATAAAATTTTGCTAAGGCAGTGTCTAGCAGCAACAAACCATGGCTGCCGACACACCGCTCTCAGCCACAGTAGTCACAGTGCCAAGGTCATGTCTTCACATATCCAACAGAGGCACATCATATCATCACTTGGCTGGTATGCAGATATTAATCAGCACAGACAGTTATATTAGGTTGGGTATCAAACCTTTGATGGCATGTCAGAGTTCAGGGTAATTACATAACATGAAACTGAACCTCTTCAGAGGCCCAACCCAAATTTTGCATGTTTTACTTTTTGTATCTTTTTTCCCCTTTTGACCAGCAATTATTTGTGGAGGAGATGTTCACATCTTTTAATTAAGTAAAGGTACTGTATAACAATGCCAAAATACTCAGTTACAGGAAAAAAAGTTTCAGCTTAAGGTACGAAGTTAGTCAACTAAAACTTATTTAAAGCACTTATACTGTTAATTAATTCCAGCTAGCTCAAAGCAACTCTGTCTGTGTAGTTCAGCACAGTCATGATTTGCTGTCGGTGGCCGAGTTTGTGATTTCTAGAGCAGGGTGATGCAGAATGAAAACCAGGCCTTGTGCTTTGTGAATTAGAGGCATGACTTCAGGGTTTGGTGAAGGTTTTGGTCCAGACAGTTCTGCCAAGGGATTATTCTGCACGTCGCATTTATTTTTATCCTCTGCCTTTTATCCTCTTCCTCATCAAAATGCCTGGTCCAAACTCAGTGCTGCGCAGCAACTATGGTACATTAGTGACAGATTAATACTTCTCAATGAATGTGTGAGCAGAATTGTGCTCACTGCTTTGGTTTTGATAATTTTCACCTCATTGGACCTGTTATTTATAATGAACCATGTGGGAAGTTGGGAGTGGAAATGTGTCTGTGGTGAACATAGTAAGTAGACACCTACATACTGTCTTTATATGTGTACAGGAAAATACAGAGATTTGTTAAAGGTATTAGTCTTGTCCTGCTAAAATACACTGATCAGGCATAACATTATGACCACTTACAGGTGACGTGAATAACTCTGATTATCGCTTTATCATGGCACCTGATAGTTGGTGGGATATATTAGGCAGCAAATTAACACTTTTGTCCTCAAAGTGGATGTGTTCCAAGCAGGAAAAAGGACGAGCGGTGAACCGGTGACAGCGTCATGGGTGGCCAAGGCTAATTAATGCATGTGGGGAGCGAAGGCTGGCCCGTGTGGTCCGATCCAGCAGTTGCTGTTGCTCAAATTGCTGAAGAAGTTAATGCTGGTTCTAATAGAAAGGTGTCAGAATAAACAATGCATCCCAGTTTGTTGTGTATGAGGCTGCATGGCTCAGACCAATCAGGGTGCCCATGCTGACCCCTGTCCACCGCCAAAAGTGCCAACAATGGGCAGGTGAGCATCTGAACTTCACCACGGAGCAATGGAAGAAGGTGGTCTGGTCTGATGAATCATGTTTTCTATTGCATCACGTGGATGGCCGGGTGCGTGTGCATTGGAACACACGGCACCAGGATGCACTATGGGAAGAAGGCAAGCTGGCGGAGGCAGTGTGATGCTTTGGGTAATGTTCTGCTGGGAAACTTTGGGTGATGCCATTCGTGTGGATGTTACTTTGACACTTACCACCTACCTAAGCATCGTTGCAGACCATGTACATCCTTTCATGGAAACTCTATACCCTGATGCCCTCTTCCAGCAGAATAATACGCTGCGCCACAAAGCAAAAATGATTCAGGAATGGTTTGAGGAGCACAACAAGTTTGAGGTTTTGGCTTGGCCTCCAATATTCCCCAGATCCCCAGACCAACACAATATTAGGCAGGTGGTCATAATGGTATGCCTGATTGGTGTATATGAAAACCGTAAAACAGGTCATGTAAGCTTTATGCAGCTCTTTGAATATCAAGTTGTTAAATTTTCTGATCTCCATTTTTAGATCACAGACGTGTCTTTGCCAAACTACCTGGTGGCCTCCTCTGTGGGTCTCTTGCCCACTCAACTTCTCAACTCCTATCTGGGCACCACGCTTCGCACCATGGAGGACGTCATCGCAGAGCAGAGCGTCAGCGGTTACTTTGTGTTCACCCTGCAGGTGAGCTGATGGCGAAAATACACGAACTGTGAAGAATGCCCCCAGTTTCCTGGAATCCTTCTTGATTTCACAATTTACTTTATAGTTATCTTTTGTGGGGTTTGTTTTTAGTCATGTGTGACATGAGCTAATTTGGTACATCCTTCAGTTTACCAGTTACTGAGAGCAAATGTATAATGAAATAGAGTTCATTTCACCACAAAAGCAAGTTAAAATCTCAGAAAAAACCTTTTTCCTTCTCTGTCCTGTGCAGATTGTAATCAGCATTGGCCTGATGTTCTACGTCGTGCACCGAGCTCAGGTCGAGCTCAACGCAGCCATTGCCGCCTGCCAGATGGAGTTGAAGTCGTCACACATGAACGGCTCCTCCACCAATCACAGCGGCTTCGCCTACTGCAGCAAGAGGGCGACCACTGGCAGCGGAAGCAGCATTAATGTGGTGTGAGCGTCAGTTGACAACGCGAGGCAGTAAGCTCATATGACTTGTTAGACCGCAGAGCTTGAGCTCAGACAGTGTCTGATGTTGGTGGATGGGTAGATAATGTTCAGCATAGTTCCTGACCACCCTGACAGATTTACCTCTTAGTCGGTATTTCAGACGTGCAGAACCTTGCACCTTTGTCTAAAAGATGCTGATGGAAATGTTTTTTTGCGGTACATCATTTTGGGAGTTAGTTTTACTTAAATTTATTTTCATTAAGGTACTTACTAACTGCTACTCTCTTTAAGGAGATGTCAGTAAAATGAAATGGTGATGTTTAGAGATGTTAGAGGTGGGTGAGTCATTAAAAAAACAGCAGGGCATTAACTGCCTGCTAACACTATGAATGTGCAATCTGGAGCTTTTTTGGAGAATCAAGGAATAGTTTCTCTTTATTGGAGTGTCAAAAAAATACAAACCTATGCACCTTTCTTTCATACTACATCTGCTTAGTTGTCTACCCCCAGAGTTAAGACACAGTTAAAAAAAAAAAAAAAACATGTGCACAGGGCATTGTTAATATTTTTTGAAAGATTCGTCTGTTTGGTTCAGTTAATTTGTGTTCAAGTGTCTTATTTTTGGGCTGTCAAGAGAGGAATCTTTCTGACTGCTCCGGCTGAACGATTTCTGCTGGCTTTACAAACACATCAGCTGAACTGGCCATCTTCTCCTGGGGATTATGTTAGCACTTCTGCAGTTTTTATAAGAGCAGCTGGAGCGGGGAGCAGATTTCACAGCAGGAGACGCGGAGTTGTGTTTGCCAGGAAAGTTGAAGTGCAGCACATTCAGCTTCCTGATAGCACAGCCACATGGTGTGCTATGGAAAGATTCCAACACTGTGAAGTAAAACTGAGACGTCAAACTTTCCTGGAAATGTTTAGACTTGAGTTGAATTCACAATAGTTTAGTTTTTACATTTTTTATTTGGCTGTTAGATTATCTTTTAGGATTATTGCATAGTTTTTACCGAAGATAGTAGTTTTGTCAATTCTGTGCAATATGACAAATGGCGATTAAATGGCATGAATGTCATATTATAGTGCTGAAACCAAACTTATCTTAAATGCTCTTGTACATAGAACATAACACAAACTTAAGTCTGTGTTTAACTAGCATTACAGAAGAGTCAGCTGTATGAGATGAGGAGGCTGTTATTTCTTAGGTGCCAAAATTTGATAAAGCTTCTCAGACGCCATGACCTTGGCCACACCTGTGACTTATTTTATTACTCAATAATGCTCATAATATATCTGTGAGCTTATTTTGTGTTTTTGCTCTAACAAAGCTCTCTAACTGTAGGTTCTTTTGCACAGTCCACTATAACAGTGATTTACATACAGTAAGTGAAACGGGAAGAGGTTTGGTTGGTGGAAAGTTGAAGCTGATCTCATAAGCTGACAATCAAACACAACATGGATACAATGTGTTGAATGTGACCAGACATTTTATTTTTACATGAATAGTGATGCTGCTCCTCAGACCCTGTCAGATTGAGGAATAATAAGGGCTCCTATATGAAATATTCACATTGATGTCCCCATATTTGTTCACAAAAGTCTGTTTGGAATGCTGGTGTCATTTTTTGTTTAACATTTCTTTTTCTGTTATGCCCTTTTTTTCTTTTTGTCTTAAAATCCAAGTGTAATGTTTTCCCAAATACATTCCATGCTGTTTGTCCTCTGAAAAGCGGTAGAATTATCGAAAGAGCCCTTTCCTATGTAAAGCTAGCAATAATGTCTAAAAGCATAAAAAAGAAGAGAAAATCATGAAAGCCCCATCAAGTTTTAAAGATTTCTGTCTCTTAAATGTCATCTAAAACAATCCCTGCATCTGAGTCGATAGTTGATCCATACTCCACTGTAAGGTTGAGTATCGATATTCCCCGGTTTGTTTTACCGTGCTCAACCTGCCTGTTACCTCCCGCTGCCGTCTGATGGACATTCTGCCATTGACGTAGACACACAAAGCAGCGGAACAGCTTGATCAGGTCCCTCACACCTTCTGTCGGAGAGCATTTAGTCTCAATCCTGCCTGTGAATCCAAACAACACTTTTTTTTTCTTCTTTCTTAAATTTCAAGTTTACATAGAGAGATGAGAACATTTCTTTGGATGCTCACTACTCTCACTAAAAGAAATTAGCGCAGCTCCATAGGAGAGCATGCTGTAAGTGCACCTGATAGCAGTGAAATATGACAGGAAGTGTCCCTACCCTCCAAACAAAGTGTGATTTGATGAAACTGTTCCGTTCAGGTTTGGAAAATGATACATGAAACTTGATGGACAACATTTCATAAGATTTTAGTTTCAACTGAGATGTTAAAAACTTGAGATTGTGGAGAGATGGGTTGTTTTACAGTAAAAGCTTTGGCTCTTCCTTGGTGGGCTCTACTTAACTTAGATATAGTTATGCAACAACTGATTCCTAAGGGAAGTATGTTTCATTGACACCCACACAAGACCTGGGATGTACCTGCACACCTGTACTGCGGGGGCGGAGGATAGTGTCGTATTTTTAACCTAAATGGGTTGAGTTAAGGGGTCTCGTTCGGTGCCATGAAATGCAATACTTCCCGTCTGTATCAAGTGCATTACACATATGCTGTATTTTGTAATAGAGAGAATTTTACAGTGTATAAAAATGGATATTTATCGCTGTATGATTCTTGTTCAGTGTTATTTATGAAAGAGAAAAATTAAACCTGTCAAACTTTGTTACAAAATGCTGTGTTGACTATTTTTGACCTACCCACTCTTTTTTTTTTTTAGTATGTCATACAATTGAAGGATTAATAAATCTATTATTTTAAACCACGTGTACATTCTGTGCAGATACTAATTTATATTCATAAATACTGATCTTAAAGGAATCGTTTAATATTGTTTAAGCATTCTTATATGAGTTGTCAGAAATATAGATTAATACTAATTTTTTTTTCTTTTTTTCCTGCCGGAAAGCTTATTTCCCAAAATGTCATGCTTTAATGTCAGCTTGTATCTGCTGCAGCTGAATAATTTACAGCTCAGGATACCTCATGCACTACTGAGTGAACTCCGGTCCTTTATTAAACTTTCTGTGAACTTCGTGTATTTGAGATGGGGGGGGGGAACAGCTTTAAGTAGCTGTTGTCAGTCGGAAACTCTTGACTTCATTAAAAGAGGTTTTCACAAGATCGTCTTTTTAAAGCTTGATGTACATATTACAACCCCCAAAACCTCAGCTTCCTCCCTCACCCTTGGAGGGGATGGAAGGCTAAGATAAGGTTTCTCTTATACTGCATACCTCTAAATAACTGTCAGTCCTCAAGTATGCAGCAGAAGCAGCAGCAGTGTTGTTCAGCCAGAAATAATGCTGGCTTCTGGGGCGGTTTGTCACAGCGATTTTGAAGGGAAGTAGTGATGAATGTGGCAGCGGTGATGGAGTGGAGCGCCACTTACGCTTGCCCTTGCCTTGCCTGTGACAAGCTATCTGTACAGGGGTTGGTGGATGTTTGTGTGGACTGCGTCTGACGGACAAGATTCTGACTCACACACGCATTGGAAAGATAAGTCACAGCCATTTGCTCGCCCTCTCAAAAACAACAAGAACCACAAACAGCCAGTCAATCAACAGTAACAGGCCAGACTCTCTTAGTGCAGAGATGGAGAGATCTGTCTACTGCCGCTCTCCTTCACACAAACCCCGATGATCTCCTTTGGGCTCTGGTCAGATCTGTGTCTGATCCATCATCATCTAACACAACCTCAAAGGACAAACTCCATCCCAGAGCCTCCCCACCAGCGCAGGGCTCCATCCGACACAAAACCAAGAACATTCATTTTGACGGGATTCAAATGAGAGCCCCAGTTCTCACTGAAGGCTGCGCCAAAAATGCGTCTGTGAGGCTCATAGAACCCACATCTTAGAGGTCAGCTGGTGGAGAATAAAGCAGTTCGAGTGAAATGATGTAAGAGTGTGTCCATGTGGTCTGTAATGTGGATGTATGTGGATTGGAGGAGGGAAAGGTTGACAGGACACGCAGAGGGGCAGAAGGTTCCTGCTCAAGGATGAAGGACAAGTCACATGACCGCGTTCTTGGCCCAGACAGCCATTGCCTCCATCCGTAACATGTATGACCTGCTGCCTCTCTTGTCGTCTGTGCCAACCCAGTGCACATCTGTGGGTAAATAATGCACCTCTGGAGGAACGTGAACTCTCTATAGATCTTCTATTTTGCTTTATAAAAATCTGCCAAGGAGGACGTTAGTTTATTTATTTGCTTGTGAACAGGATAGCCGTAAAATTTTTAAGACAAATTTTAAGACAAATTCTGATTTCATCAAAGGTTTATCTTTGCCCATCCAACAGCTTTTGGTGGTCAAAGGTCAGGGTCACTAAGTTTGTTTGTTGGACGCTACTCCAAACAGACTCGCTCTAGAGAGGTCCAGCTGGTGTCATTTTGTAGCTACAGCACTGGTTACTGATGATTAACTGGGGCTTTCAAGGTCACTGAAAGGTCAAATAATTTATTTGGACTTTTCTCCTGAAAGAATTGACAAAGAGAATCTTAGTGTTGTCATTTTGCAGCTAATCCCAAGGTCCAGCACACAGTCAGAACTAGTTGGCTTTGTGGTTCATGTATCATAATTTCCAGTTTCTGAAATGTTAGTGTTTGCAGCCTTTCTTTGTGAAATTTGAATATGATATTGCATGTCCACACAAAGTCAGGATCTTTCAGAATTTATCCAGAGCAGGCAGAAAAAAAAGACATTAAATTTTTATGACCTGACCCTGTCCAACAAGCATCAGGTAAAAGAGACATGAAAGAGTCAGCTCATTTTGAATGTTTCAGACTTTGGTTGAACTCAGAGCTGGAAAGACTTGCCTCGTGCATCCTTGCTAATCAGGAAACCAGTGAGCTGGGGGCAAACAAGGGAGGGAGGCCTGTTCTGATGACACCTGCATCCAGGGAAGAGTCACATCTGTGTCCTCTCCTAAGGTCAGCGCTTCTTCACTCCAGTTGGCTGTGCTGTAAAAACGGCGCTGTCTGCTTGCTGAGCAAACATCAGAACGCACTCTCGGATCCGAAGAGTGCATTACAGGCAGAGCTGAGGGAGATGTTTGATCAAGAGATTACATCCATGGTGATACTGCAGGACTTGGATTAGAGCTGCTGGTAAACCATTAGATACACATACTATTCACAACTGACATTTACAATAAAATCAGGAAAAAAACAGAATATTCATATAAATAAGGGCTGCTCTGTATTCAGTTTTACTGTTTTTGGACCTTTTAGACTGTAATATTAAGCTCAATGACCTATTGAAGAAGAAAATGAATACACAGACTGTCAGTCACTGCATCCCACTCCAACCTGATTTTATTGTGCCAACGCAAATTTTTTTAGCGGCACCATCTGGTCAAAATTGCTGGGGAGCCACAAACCACCTGCTTTTCCAGGTGGAAATGTTTACCGGGAGTACAATATCCTGCAATCACATGCATACCAACATATTTACTATAATTCTGCTTTGTTTTGGGCCATTTTAGGATAAATTGACCGCCCACAGCAATGAGAGATGTCTGTCAAAACCAAAATATAATAATCTAATGTTTCATTTTATTACAACTAGGTCAAAACATTCTTTTAAAATGATTTTTTGGTCATAGTTCTGTGATAAAAGACTTGTTTATGCATATAAGTACGCCATAAGCTGTTACATGAAAGACAAGCATTACTAACATGATCCACATTATCCAAAAGACTATGCAGATAAATGTATTAAATTACACTAATATTTATGCTCATTACTAAATTATACAGTTTAACATATCCAATAAATGTTAAAGTTAGGATATTGTTGAGGAGCGGACAGGTTTTGGGCTGTAACTGAGTAACTGAGATATTTGTAACTGTTGCAGTCATGTGATTGTCCCGTTGGACAATTTTAAAAAGACATTAAGAGATTGAGCACAGCTGTATGACCATTCATATATTGTATGATATATGACATAACTTTTTCATTGGGTTTAATCTACTGCTAATGCACGAACAGTTGCTCAGATTTAGCTTGATATTAATCACAGGACAGTCATCATATTCAGTAATGTCACTTTTTACAATTCAATGCTATAGTGCCCTCTAGTGGCTTGAAACCAGTGATACGTACAAACAGTGAATTATATTTTTCAGTGTAAACTGGACAAACCTTAAAACAGGGGTGCCTTCAAAAAATATGTGACATAGTAGGCATAGTAAAATGTATCAAAAATGCTGCAACATCAAATTATGAAAATACCCTCCCTCTCACTCTCGACCTCATTACAATCATTTTTACCTCTGTTAAACAGATTACGTTTTAAAGGCATTTTTGTTGCTTGTTTTTGTTATCTGACTGTGAACAGGATAACTCAAAAATCAGTGCAATTAACTTCATGATTTTTTCTTTTTCTTTGTAAGCATTCCCTTGGCAGGGGAACAGGAGATTCACTTTTGGGATCAGGATCAGGTCATGGATCCAGGAATTTTTTTTTAAGGATTATTCAGTGTTGTGAAATATGGACGCTGCCTTGGCTTAAGTTGACACTCTCCAGGGGCTCTTTAGCTAAAACGTTCAGTGGCACGAAACTAGACCAATGGTTCTCAAACGTTTTCAATTCAAGAACCCTAATTTTCCCAGGGTCCCACATCTGATAGGAATATTACTTTTAAATGGCTAGTTGCCTATGATGGAATTGTAGTGAAACTCACACATGCTCCTTTTGGCCTGGGACCAGTTCTAACCCCATCCAGGATCGTAGATTCCATTTGTGAACTATTATTCTACTCTACAGTAGTTATCAATTACATTCATCCTTTAATATGACAATAGAATATATTTGAAACAATGATAAAATGTTGACAGAAAACATGATTCCCACATTAATATTTTTTTTTTATCTCAATTTCTAATTCAACTTGAATGAGAAAATCTTTAAGTTGTTGGAACAAATTAATTTTTTAACATTTCCTTCTGGGACCGCCACTTGGTAAGCTCCTTCTTTTGAGGAGGATCATGACATACAACTAAAATTAAGCAAATCATGTGGCTCAATTGTTCTGTCAAGTATAGGTTAATAATGAACTTTAAGCCTGTGTAAAATGAATCACACTGCTATATATTTCGAACATTTGATTCTTTATATTTATTCAAAAATTTTAAGCACAGTGGGTAAAAATTAAACAAGAGTCAAAAAAGATAAAACCAATTACATCAAAATTTACACTTTAACAGCCTCAGATGAGGTGATTGGCTCTTAATTCACATAGAAAGTGATACTGTGGTCAAAACACATTGGAACAGTTGATCTAAAACAAATTATTTTCATTTTGGGCCTTTCTACCCAACAGAGAAGCTACAGTAGATTCCCCAGTGATCACTGGTGTAGCGTCCACAGTCCAGCTTCTCCAGTCCCACCAGGGCCATGTG
This sequence comes from Mola mola, assembly GCA_001698575.1. Taxonomy (NCBI): domain Eukaryota; kingdom Metazoa; phylum Chordata; class Actinopteri; order Tetraodontiformes; family Molidae; genus Mola; species Mola mola. Next base: position 8,671,623 of record KV751318.1, on the reverse strand, counting down.
ATCAGGGGCCAAGCATGGCACGCCGGCCTTAGCAGCTGGGCGGACGTACACCCGGTCAAAGCGGCAGCGAGCGGCGTAAGAAACCGTTTTGTTGCTGTTGGCTTTGGTGTCCCATGTGTAGCGGCAGTGCTCTTGCTTTCCCAGTTGCTCCCACACATCGCAAACGCCAGGCGGGAGGCCCACCTTGGCCACCTGAGATGGAGCACACAGCAATTACAGTTGAACTTACAAAATGGAACACTCTGATTAGTTGAAGTACTATGCTAAAGTTTAAGGGTAAGTATCTTGTTAACCAATTGCACAAAAATCCACACATAATGCAGATAAATTATTCACCTCAGCGTCTCTCAGGTTCGTGTCACCTCCGAACACGACGGTGACATCATCCGGTGCCTCTCTCATCCTCTGCATCACCACTTGCAACTGTTTCATTCGCTCCCCTGCGTGGCCTTTACAGCTCTCCAGGTGGGAAGTCATCAGACACAGTTTCTGCCCTTTGAAATCAACCTAATTTCAAAAGGAGAGGCAGAGAGAATGCTTCTGTCTGCCAGGACCCATGAACTTTGAAGTTGTTGAACAAATGTTACTGTAATGGAGCTGCAAACAGAAAATCTACATAATCACCAGCAATAAGTTGGGCAATCAGCTTAACCATCCCTTCCCATATCTGATCAAATGAAAAATATGGTCATAGTGTCCCGCTCTGTTTTTCTGCAGAAAAATGTCCGGAAAACACTTTTGCAAGGCATGATGATATCAAAGGATGCTTCTTACAGGATACTTCTTACCTTTTTAATCCAATCAAATATTTGTGTGAATTTTGTTCATAGTAAGTGTATGAATTCTTGTATTACATTGCAGTATCGCATTGCTTGGTGAGGTGATGGTGATGTTGGGCTTTGTCAACCAAATTCCATTATGTTCACCCTTAAGTCCAAGTGAACATTTGTGCTCGGTGTAATTCCTGCCAGAGGTTCCTGACATGTTGTGTTCATGAAAGTGGATCAAAATGGACATATAAAATAAAATAAACATGAAGAAACAACACGGAAACATAATGCCACCATGTACAGCCGCCGCAAGTGCAGAAGTGTAAGAATCTTTGTATCAACTAAGTTGGGACGAACACAAGCATGTGCATTGAGAACTATGTGTGCACAAACCTGAGCTACGAGCAGATTCCTCATCATCTGAGTAGTGGGGAACGTCACTATCTCACTCTCCCGAAATTTCACTCGTGTCTTCTTCAGCATCATCCCAGTGAAGTAACCTTCTTCACCACCTGGTCAGCAAAGATTAAGATGAGGGAGGAATGAAAGCTGCTGAGCTCCTCCGCAGTTTATCCAAATTTGTGTAAAGTGCTTTAGTCAAACATAGCTACATTATAGGGAATGTACACAGATATAATGACTTATAGTGGGAAAAAAAACAACCCTTTGTTACTAATAACTTCAAGGCTGAAACTGAAACAGCTAAAAGCAATAAAAACATAATTAATTTACTTATTTACACCTGTCGTTTCCTATATGCCAAAAAATCAAAAGACATACCTTCAATGATTAGGTAGCTGACGGCCCGTTTCTTTAGGTACTGAATGTAAGGTGGAATGAGCTCCTGCAGGAAAACCACGTCAGGAGTGTATCTACATGAAGAGCAGATTCACTTTTCAAATATTGTGCGCTTTTTCTCGTTGCAATTCCCTGAGGATGCTGTCCGACACATCGTATCTCCTCTGATGTCAACAGACTTACAAAGATGTGATGTGAAAAGTGAAATATCAGGTAAGTTTAATAAAGGGTGTGTAAACATGCTTACAAGACTAAGAAAGAGCACAAGCCTCTGGCGCGCTCGGCAATGTTGTCTGTATCAAGTCCATCCACGTTCCAAGTGATCAGTGACAGCTTTTTGTCATCTTCCTCTGAGGGTTTGCATGTTTGGGCTGGACTGCATTCAGTCAAATCTATGCTAGAGAATTTCAGGACAGTTAATTACTTTACAGTGATTAAATGTCTGGCTGGCTAAAACAAATAATGACAGACTGTGGATGAATCTTTTCTCTGCAATGTTAATGTGCGACACAGGAAGTAAGACAGCAGATTTACCAGTCATCTGGAGGTTTTTCCTCCTCTTTCTGCCTTTTAATGTTGGGGACAGTCTCTCCCTCTGGGGAATTTCTCACTTCAAATACACTCTCCATGTCAGCCTCAAAGAATGAATTTAAAGCTTTCTGAAGGGAAGAACATGATAGCCAAGAGAGATCAGCGCCATCCATTCTTTATGCAATCTAGATCACAATTTTAGGGACAAACTTAATTAGTGAGATAAGCTGCATTACTGTTAAATTAAATCTTAAAATGCCATATCTGCCACCAGCTTTAGGATTCTACATATAGCTGCAAAAGTGACCAATGCTAACAACTCTAACACCAGTACCTCCATCTCCCATCCATTTTCAGCCAGGTAGCGCTGAGCCACGGCGCTGTCCGTTCCGACTATTGAAGCGAACTCTTCGCAGAGGCGAGTTCTGCTTTCCTCCACAGTAGACACAGACGTTTCCTCGGCGCTGGACGTAGAAGCCATATTTTGTAGTTTCAACTCTAGTCACAGAACTACACAAGTTAAAGTTACATGCCGATATTACCCAGACGTTAGACTTTAACCCAGGAGCACTCACAAAAGGCTTCCGGCTGTGCTTACTACTAACCGTTCCGAGCACAGCAAACTGGGCTTTGTGTGACTGAAAGTGAAAAATGATGGACTATATTACACGTACGGTTATTAGCATAATATTAGCATAGTTGGCTACTAATAAGTATAACAATGTAGTGTTATCATTACGTTTTGTTCCTTTTCTAAACTACCGCTGGAACAAATCTAGTCGAATTATCTCACCGGACAATCTTTCGAGCGGACCCGTTTCCGGTACAACGTAAACATATATTTGACATTGGAGAGTAGAACAGCGCCGAACACGTTGATAATCGTTGAACATGGCTTCGATGACCTTAAATTCAGTAAAACAGGTATTCAGGGCAATGGTAGATAGTCGAGGCTACGACAGAGTTTTGAACAAGGTAAGGATACGCATTCCTGAACATTTAATGTATAGAAACATGATACTTTACATCCACCTGCATTCTTGCACTCACGTGTAAGTATGTGACTTTATCAGGTGGACATATTGTCAGCCAGTCCAGGCAAAGTGGTGTGTGAGATGCGGGTAGAAGAAGAGCACACCAACAGGGGAGGGACACTTCACGGCGGGTGTACCGCCACCCTGGTCGACGTCATCTCCACCATGGCTATCATGTACAGTGAGAGGGGAGCAGCAGGAGTCAGTGTGGACATGAACATAACGTAAGTCCACAAACACCAAAACCTTAAAAAATACCCTTCTTATTATGAATGGACAATGTAGTTCTTAACTTGAGAAAATCACATTAGGTTTACGGTGTATAACTCCATGTCTAAAGTCCTGCGTTGGTAAAATTCCCATATCAGGACATGTACCTGCGACTAACAGCAACCACTTTAAGAACTTTCTTTGCTCATCTTTTGATTTTTTTTTTCTTCTAAATTACTTTGAAATTCTATTCAGAATTTTCTAAAAGTTCTGACATGATTACAACTAAGGATTTAAAAATATTGTTACCACCAAAAACAAAACATCTTACTTGATATCTGACTCAACCTTATCAATTTTGATAATAAAAATACGTGAAATATATTATATCTTGTCTAAAAGCAGGCAAATATGGAAATATTTACTCTAAAAATAATCAGCATTTTAGTTTGATGATGTAAACCAGCTCCAAAATGCAACAAAAACCAATGGAGGACATGATTTCAGTGTCCTCAACTGTGCCCACAGCCTCAATTCAGGACTGGAAAAATACGTTTTCATAAAAATAAGACCCCTGAAAAATGTGTGGTGTCAGCTTGACTTAATGTAAGTGAATATAACTTCTCACCGAGGGTGACCCTTAGTATATTAACAAGGTCAAAGAATAACTTAATTTGTCTAGGATATCTTTCAATTCAATGTCTTGCAGGTACATGAATGCTGCCAAGGTGGGAGAAGATGTACTCATCACTGCTCAGGTCCTGAAACAGGGGCGGACGCTGGCGTTTGCCAGTGTAGACCTTACCGACAAGGTCACAGGGAAGCTCATAGCGCAAGGAAGACACACTAAACACCTTGGAAGCTAAAGTGTGTCCCACACCTATGCCCATCTGTACATCACATCATATAACTAAAATATCAAAAAAAAGATGTTAATAGTTGTTACAACTCCTTAGAGTTGGACTAATTAAGGGCCATTGTTACCACTCCTTTATAGCTGTTCTCCACAGTTGCTGTGAAACTAATGGTTAATATGGTCGAGGCCTTACAGTATTAATGGTGATGTAACATGCAAAGTCAATAAAAGGAATAGACAACAGTTATGCTTTCAGAATTTGCATTGTATTGGGGATATGATATATTGATTTAAGAATCAACAAAAAAACCCATAAGTAACACGCCTTAAATCCTTTCAACTGAACATGGAATCAACAAGGAGCAGTTATATCACACTTATTCTTTGACATAAAGCCTGCAGAACCCAATTTTAATTTAATGAGCATGGCAGCAAATCTTAATTTTAGTAGATCAAATTAAACAACAGTTAGCTTGTTAGGTGTGTTAATCTTTAATTATGTCACCAGTTCAATTTCTCAGCAACCCACATTCCAAATAAAACAAAAAAACATCAGATTTCAGTAGCTTGAATACATGGTGCATGAATGGCTCGAACGGTGACAACCTTCAACATATAACCAACATGTCTAGATTTTGTTTGCAATGCCTTTCAAGATTTAGATTTTAGCAAAGGCCTGCCTAGCATGTTTCAGAGAAAAGCAAATGACACCAAAACATTTCCAAAAAATCCAGCAAAGAAACTAAGGCAGTTTATAAGTAGTAATACCTACACCATATGATTTGACAAATAATGTTCATCTTGTTTTCTTTGCTCATACAGGTATTTCAACATCTATTCACACCTGTCCCTTGGGTCAAAAGATTGTTTAAAGTTGCTCTAGAAACCTCACTGACATTACAATCTTCAACAATCCTTTCTTATGAAAACACGGGTATACTCGTCCATTTGAGAACCACCGTGAAGACCCGTGTATTGTTTGTTCCTGTTTTGATGCAACATAAAGAGTTCCTTCAATGACCGGTGCTGTTGACGGAGCGGCTCCAAGAGAACAACCAACCACTCAAAATCAATGTTCGTGCAGGTTTAAATAAACAAAATTGGATGAGTGACTGAGAGGGATGAAGAGGGGGTGAAATTAAAAAACGGGGGAACCAATCCAAAAATGGCAGAAGAGGAGGAACATTGGGAGCTCGAGGGAAAAAAAGGATGGGAACTGAATCAGCTTGAGGTCAGGGAGGGGAGAACAAGAAGGTAACAAAAAGGTGAGATCCAAGCATAAGTTCAAATCTTTAAAAAGGAAAATAGGTGAAGATGAGTACATCACTTTGCATCTGAAGGCTTTGGCAGGAGGGAAAGGAAGAACTTTTCTTTATGTGGTTGAGTTGAGCAGGAAGCCTTAATCAGGCATGTATGGGCGGAGGTGATCCTCGATGTCTCCCACTCCCCAGCAGGTCAGCTGGTCCTGGGGCAAGTAAAGGCAAAGGCTGCACAACTTGAAAACTGTTGCCTTGGTTTTAGGAGTCTGCAAGAGGCACAGTGTATTTGGTGGAGTAGGTTAAGGTGTTGTCTGAGATTTTAAATAAATCAGTGACATGGTTTCAATTGACTGACTCACCTGTAAGTGCTGTCTATCCATGAAGAGAAATACAGACTGACTTGGGTTGTTCATGACCATCCCAGCCTTGTCTTTACGACCCAAAGCGTGCAAGCACTGCTTCTCATAGTCTCCATGATGAAATTCAAACTTGGCCTGTAAATAACAGCAGACTTTTGAGTCATTTTGTTACAACATCAGCCTGAGTAATGTGATGAGGTGCCACATTCTGACCTGAACTGGCCTAAAGGGTTCATCATCAGCCCCCTTCCATCTAGAGAACAGCAGACAGACAACCTTCTCAATGTCATTGCGTGGCCAAAGGATGAAGTCCATCTCCTGTGTGCAGCCTATCACATCCTTCAGCAAAGACAAAGAACACTAAAATACCATCCCACATTGTCTCCTTTGAGCGCTGCTATCCTATATGAGCTTACCCTTCGCATTGACTGGTACCGTGGGGCATGTAGTTGCACAACATCTTTTTGCAGGAGCTCTATTGAGCTCTCTAGAGAGTAGCTGGAATCCCGCACACCTCGTAAGATGTTTTCTTCATAATTGTTGGTCATCACTGGCACCACTTCCGCAACTTCAAAAAGTGCAGACTTCTTTTTCTGCGGTGACCCAAAACAGACAAAAACCCACATATTTAAATAATCACTTTTTCGTGGTCAAACAGTAAAGGACATGTCCAGATTTTAAATTTCAATGTGCAATGAACCAAGTTTTCCATTCTGTTTACAAACCTTTTCCTTGAAAACGAAGGCGATATATATCTTGAAGTCAAACTGATCAGCCAAAGATTCCCTTTTCTTCCGAAGTTGAGCTCGAAGTCGGTTTCTGGTCTGATTTCTTCGTGAAGTTGGGTCCCCCATGGTTAGATTTTGATGGTATTGTTCCTCTCTAACGCAGGATATTTTGGCGACACTTCCTACTTTTGTATTTATATGCTGGATAACTGATGGTGCTAGCTACCCTTTGCAGAGTCAATGCCTCAAAAAACTCTAAGTTAGATCTGTGAATTCCCAACTTCACTACCAACTGAAAAGGTAATTTAAAAAACCCCATAAACGAAATTAAGTCATTCTGATCTTTATAAAAGGGCAGTGTTGAGGAGGGGAATGATCAACGAGCTAAGACTACTTCTCATTATGACTTATTCAGGAACCCATGTTTTAAGACATTTAAGCCAAATTAACTTTTGTTTTCAACTTGCCACAGACAAGAGTTTTAAATCAAAGAGCAATTCAAATCGGACTAATTTTTATTCTGTGTTACTGAAAAAAAATAGCTACCGTAAAAACTCATATCGGCAATATATATTTTTGCTGGTGGAATTGAGGAACACAGTGACTAGCAGGCAAACAAATATTCTATTGTTTGGGTCATTTCAAAGTCCCTCATCTATGGCTGTCGTTTTGCCTTTCTCTGTAGAGACTGCGCGTGTTACAGAAGAACTGGGGAGACGGACGAACATGGCAAGTAAATGCAGATGCCAGGAGATGTTGGCACTAGGTAACATCGAAGACTACTGCGGAAGTACCTTGACATTTCGTCGACTGTTACTGCCACTCATTTAGTCCACGGCCTGCGGTGCTGCCACTGCTGATAGTCATGATGTGGGCGTATTTTTAGCACACTAGCTAAGATAAGCTAGCAAGCTAACCTAGGCATTCACTTCCAACACTAACTAGTAGTGAACCGACGATATAACTACATCTTATCTTGTGACTAACTGGCTTAACTGAGGCCTAAGTGTGGGTTGGCTAGCTAACGTACAGTCATCTTTCCTCGCGTTTACATTTTCTCCTTCGGTTCAGCGTGAATGCCAGTGTTGTGAAAGTCAAGAGACCTACAGGCTCGGCTGGCTAACTGATTTTGCTTACGCTCAACATGTTAGCTCGTTATAATTTGGCCCGACCGTGTTTCGACAACAACTACATTGGCAAAAATCAGACAGGGAACAGCCAACCAATGGTGGAATAAACGCTGGCTACACAAAATTCTCCCTCTCCACGTCTGAAGTTTCGAGTTGTTTCGCTGCGTTTGTTTTCTCTCTCTTTTCTTCAGTCGTCACAACCCCCGATTCGCCCTGCTACATGCCATGTCAAGATAAATCAACGATCCAGCTGAAGTCCTCCGTTCTTTCAGTCGACGTATGGCGTGTACTGTCTCCCGGTGGGCCCATATTTAGCGACGTGTCGTCCAACTTCGTTCCGTTCGGTTTCTTTGTGTTTTTTCGGGCAGCTAATAATGGCACGGACGAGCTCACCGAGCCACAACCTCCTCAAAATGGCTGCACAGTCAACTACAAAGATATGACGTGCGTTGACATGTGATCACACGAGGAAAAAAAACAAAAACCATAGAGAAGAAGAAAATCAACACTACGTAGGCGGTGCCGTTACCACGTGACCAGTAGGCGTATTTAACCGCCTGGCGCGAGATTCTTAGAAAAAAAAAAAAAAAAAAAAAAAAAAAACAAAAAA
>KV751318.1:8620280-8651681 GCA_001698575.1 Mola mola | reverse complement strand
GGGGCCCCCCCCCGCCTCTTCTGTGTCCAGCTCCACTGGTTTCAATTCATCTGCGTGATCCAAGAAAACATCCTCCGGGGCCACCGTGGACAGGTGGCCGTCAGAGCAGAGGGACGGGTCGGCGGAGCCACAGTTGGAGCCGGAATTTCGCTGGGACTCTGTGCGCTCCCACTCAGAGTCCTCTGCCACCTCGACTTCATCGCTGGCGAGGCTGGCACTGGTGGCCCTGCTTCCTCTGCTTCCCGTTTCCCCGTCCTCCTCGTACTCCTCCTCTTCCTCCAAATGCTCCTCTGGGATTGAGTCCTCCCTCGTTGGGAGGATATGTGCAGGCGATGGGTCTGTTTCTGGAGGAGTGACCGTGATCTCAGGGTTGAACTGGCCTGGGGAATGGGAGCTGGGGGCGGGGCTTGGACTTGGCGTGGAACCGGAGGTGTCAGAGAAGGTGAAAGAGAGGCGCTTGCACTCAGCCTCACCGCAGCCACCATTCTCAAAGACATCATCTGGTAATGTGGACTGAAAGGAGATGGAGAGGAGTAAATATGTGTATCGGCAACAAGATGAAGTCTTTGCTTAAAAAAAGTGTGTGGAAAAACAGCAAATGTATGAAGAAAAAAAAAACGCTTGAAGATAATGAAAAGGAAATGAGAAATTTTGTGTCAAAACACATCATACATGTTTGAAAATTAATACTGAAAATATGTAAAAAGTTTATTAACACCTGAATTTTGCAGTAATTGAGTTTAGTAGTTTTCGACAGCACCACTTGCAATTGTTTTGGCACAACTGGGTGTGGTTTCAGGGGTGTCAGTGGACACGCCCCCAGCTTTTCAGAGCACAGAACACTGCTCCTCTTACTTGGCAATGTTTTTCAACATTCAAATTTGGCTGGGTGGTAACTAACACATTTTCATCTGGTCTTACACACTCAAAACAGATGTTTTTTTTATTGCTTTACATAACAAGTATATCAAATATATCTTTTGAAATTCAATGACCAAATCTTTTCGAGACAGAATCACAGTATGGTATATCTAGAAAAATGCTAAAAAAACATGCAAGCAGCCACACATGGCGTTCTGCAGCTCACGGAAAGCCTATGTGCGTCCACAGCAGTAGGAGAGTCCATCCCCACCGTGTCAGTGAGGTCGGGGGGCACACAAAAGTCAGGTTAGGAGGGTTGAAGGGGCTACAACACACTCACATAGACCTCCAGACTGGATTTGGGCCTTGGCCGTAGCGAGGCCAGGTCACCAAACGAGCGACTGCGACTGAGCTTCTCTAGCAGGGTGTCTCGCAGCGTGTGCAGGAAAGAGAGGCGCTGGCGCTCCACGGGATATGGCCGCCACTTCTTTACACAAGGCACGCAGGGCAAGTGGGACAAGGTGTCGGGTTTTCAAGTGAGGGCAAGTGAGTGACATACAGGAGGGATGGATAAGAGTGTGGGACAGAGTGCGGGTAAGGGGGGGTTAATGTGGAAATGCAGAGAGGAGGATAGCAGGGAAATGGGTGAGGGTTAGTTTAGGGTTAGCACTACCAGCGCTAACATATCAACAGAAAGTGTGCTATGTTAAAAATATCCATGCAGTCGGATGCACACTTGGGTTAGTGAGCAGGGACTACAGGCATCATCTCAATTTACCCGGTAGCAAACATTGAAGTGCAGTTTTTCTTCAAGCCTAGATAGCAAATAACACTGACTGACTGACCAAACCCCACAAAAAGATTATCACTGAAGCTAAAGGAGGTTTGTGTGTCGGACTCACAAAGAAGGAGGTGTCCTGGAAGGTGGGGGTCTCCGGTGTGCCCTGGCTGTACACCGACACTCGTCTCTGGAGCACTGTGGCTTTGCTCAAATTGCCAGACGACAGAGCCAGGTCCTCAACGTCGAAGGGGCTGGAGAAGGGGAAAGAAAATTAGGCTCTTCTCACACGCAGTTCACGTGCAGCCAATGATTGAGAAGCTGACTGGGCAAGAATCCAAATAACTATAAAAAACAGGGGTGTCAAACATATGGTCTGCAGGCTGGAAGCAGCCCGCCAGGAGATCTTTGCCCTTGGATGATTTTGAAAGGTGTGAATATTGAAAAACATCCTATTTCACATTTAAACGCAGTTCTGCTGTCTGTCCACTGGGGGCAATGTCCCAATAAGGGTGTTAAAAACCCCTTTCCCCACGTACTAATTACAATTCAATCTAGTTGAATGCTGCAGGAAGATGTTGCTGTCTAAATTTTAGAATCTAAAAGGAGAAAAGTGGATACAGAGTGTCAGGTTTAAATACTTGTATTGCAGTCTTTTGTCTTGGTGACCTTTTTTTTTTTATTTTTGTCTTTGTAAAAAGTCTTTTCTCATCCTACCTCCCCATCTGTCTCTTTCTACAAGTTATGCCTGAGAGTCCACTTACTACCACGTGACCTCCAGGCTGAGTTTGATGGTCCCCAGGTCGTTAACGTCCACAGCCACCACCTGAGGCATGGCGGTAAACAGCTCCTTGGTCTCACAGATCACGCTGCCCACCAGCATGTGAGTGGCCAGGCCCTTCAGCTCTGTCACCTGACCAGGGCCAAAGAAAACAACCATTTACACCTGACTGTTGACTCCTCCGCTGTAAATACAGTATAAATACAGCTATGACCTATTGTAATGATCACCAATCTGTTCTGCATGTTTTGCATTAAAAGTTTCATTTCCCATCAGTTATCTAATCTGGATTTTTACAATACCTTGATGTTGATAAGGTCAGTGATAAGAGGCACGAAGACCATCTCTTCTCCATCCCAGCTCTGTCGGGAATTCACTTCAATCCGTCCCTTCAGCTTCCATCGCTGGCGACCGTACCGCATGAAGATCTAAAGAAGAGAGCAAGCAGCAAGTAGTAGAAAAATAAAAAACACGTGAGCTGAAGCCAGAGAAAGGATGGGACTTTGATTGGCACTCAACAGAACTTAATCAATGGAAACATTTTTTTTTTTTATTGCCTTGTGTTAAAATTTAAATTTGAAAAGAACTTGCCTCATACTGGTCTCCTGGACACAGCCTAGCAAAGCCTGCCAAACCTGCCAGACAGGAAACAGAAAAAATATTTGAGACAAGGGAAAAAAAGAAAAGCCTAATAAAGCCGCTTGTGTTTTCAGTTGACTTTAGCAAAGTCCCTCTACAGCCCTCATGGTTCTCCAGTGGACATACTGTATATCTTGACATCAGGATCAAAACCTATGTTAAAGAAGAAAGCCCTTCCCCCCTTTGGTCGATGACCTTGAAAAAAGAGTGGGGCCGAGCTGGGGTAGGTAATGTGATACAGTGCTTTTCAACTCATCACTAAAACATTGTCGTAACCATGACTCACTTCAGGCCTCTTGTTCGAAATGAATGACTTCTTTCCCCACCTTTCATTTTGATGTGAAACTCTCCGAGCAGGTTCTCCAGTTCGCTCTCGAACGTGCTCATGTTCTGCGGAGGGAAAACAAAGATCAGACTCTGTCATGAAGCGAGAACTACAACGGTAATCAAGTTATCTCGAGAGACTCTGACGGAGCAGTGGACAGTGAAGTGCAGACGAGGGAGGTCGGCTGATTTAAGCTGCCACAACAGGAATTAACAGGTGCTTGCGTGCGTTGATGGGATTTAAAGCTGGATCTTTAAGTATTTGACTACACACGGCAGTGTAAGCAGTAATCAACGCCTGTGTGACCCAGTAGTTAAGGGATAATGGAACGATACACAACAGGCCTCCTTTATTTCTCATTGCCCATATGCAACCTTTCGTGAGCGGTTTCATCGTGACGATGATGCTCTTTGCTGGTACCTCAGTGTATTCCTTGTAGCGGCGGTTGACCTCTACGATGCTCTCCTTGGTGCCTTTAGTGGACGGTGAGCAGGAGAAGGCCTGCTTCATCCGGATGGCGCCTTCCCTCAGACGGCTCTGGATACAAAAGGCTTCATAGAGCTCATCCACCTGAAAGCACACAAAGAGCCACTCCATCTTTAATAACTGTTCCCGCAAGGACCAGAGTGCACTCAGGCACCAGCTTGCACATTCATTAGTGCTCATACATACACGAGAGCGAGAGCAAGAGAGAGAGAGAGAGAGACAGAGGGACCTCTGCAATAATAAAATGAAGGGAGTCTCTGAAACTTTATTTGTTACATAAAAACATCCCTGGGCAGGAAGTAAACTCCTCAAAAAAAACTTCCAACTGCCTTCTAAATTATTCTTGATGTGCTCACATCTCACTGGGATCCATTCATTGTTGCCCAATACAGCTTTAGGCTCGTGCAGTATTCACTTTTACCAACCGGTCTTCAAAAAGAACAACAGCGGGGATTATTGAGAATCAAACGCTGATGACACATGCGAGAGGATGGTCTAAAAATAAGCGCAGATACAGCTGGTGTGTATCGGCGTAACCGTAGCCTCTAGTGAGAAATGCCCATACCGTACCAGCAAAGCGAGCACAGCAGGACACTCCCAAGTCAGTGGAACGACAGACGCTGTTTAGAGCTCATTTGGAAAAAGTCTGCCTGACTTGGGTTTGCAGTTCCGGCCTGATATAACTCAAACGCACAGGGAAAAACTCCATCAGCGTCTCGCTGCCTCACAGCGAGCCGAAAACTTTGAGTTCCAAATGGCGTGAAACCATTACAATGAGATGCTGCTCTAACCAGAGCAGCAGCAATTCTATTTAGCCTTAAGGGGAGAAATTCACTTAAGCTGAAGATGATGGAGCTTTTCACAAGGTGCTAGCTTGGGCAAAAACTCAGACAAGTTATTATATATAACAATAAGGCAACAGTTTAAATGACAAACACAAGCCCGACCAGCAGGCCAGACTTTCTGTGTCCTGTCTGTCTACCTCTCTGTCTGCCTGGCTTCCCCTTATGATGGGAATGGCAGCCGGGCAAAAACAAAACACGTCTCATGAGCCTCATCAAAGAGAAATATTACAGCCTGCCTGATGAGAAAGCTGAAATATTGATGGCTCGTGCTCTTTATGGCTCTCATTAGGGAGAAGTGGGAGAAAATGGGCCATTCAGCCTCATAACAGCCTCCCTGAGCGTTTGTGTATCTGAACTGAACACTGTTAGTGTGTCTTTACTAGCAGACTCTGTGCCTGTGCATGTGGAAATGTTTACATGTGTGTGGAGAGCACGTTGATGCCACAGTAAATGGGGGGCTTGGGGCTATAAAGCAAAAGTGGTTCACAGTCACATGCTTCTGTTTTAGAGGGTGGTGTCATGATCTTATGATGCCTAAATAACTTATATTAGTCTACATACCCACTAATATCTCAAACCCTCTGCACCCCTCGCCCTCGAGTGGGACCCAGCCCCGTCTGTCTGTCTGTGGTATGTGGTGTATGCGGCCGGGCTCCAGCAGCTGAGCTGAGCTGAGCCGAGCCAACTATGAAACACCCTCCAACCACAACTGTTGTTCTGAGCTCTCTGATTGGCGTGGAGCTGGCTCTGGGCCACCAATCGACAGGTTTGCAACAAAACACGGGCGGTGAAAGCTGAGCCGAAGTCAAAATAGTAAACTTTTGATTAAACCAACACAACAACGAGTCATTCATTCTGAAGAGCCTTATGTGCCTCTGTAACAAACTGGGCCTTCACAAACCGAAGCTACTCAATAGCCGTCAGGCCATCAGTAATCATATCATTATCAGCTAATTAAGCTATTTTTTTGTCCCCAATCACAATAAGCCCTCACTGCCTTCAAGGAAATGTCCTTTTGAAGGTCAGCCAAGCTGCGCTCCAGAGGATGGCCGGCAGCATATTGCTGCGCCTCAGGCACATTTCACCCCAGTAAAAGAAGAAACCAAAAAAAAAAAAAAAGGCGAAACACAAACAAAGAGAAGTCAAGAAACCTCAATAAAAGCGGGTGGATTTGAAAAAGGAAAACACTGCCGAATGAAGGAGGGTCTGGGCAACACATGAAGGAAACAAATGGTCCTATGAACACACAAAGGCATATGGTTTATATCTGGCAAAAGCTTCTGATATGCATTTAAGTCTTTCATTTTGTCTTCCTGGGACTTTATATTGAAAAAAAATCACAAAAACTCAAGATGGCACAAACAATTTCAGTAGTCAGTTAATGGTTTCCGTCCTGTGATGAAAAAGCTTTGTAAATTTCAAAATCTTCTGTCTTGTTGAGCTTTTGATAATAACAAACTGAGTATTTATCTTAAGTAAATCAAGAAAGCATGTGAGAGACGCCTGGGATCTTGTGATGGACATATTTTTTTTGTAATGTGTTTTGACATTTTATAGATTACATGATTCAAAATGTATCGAGAAACCATTCAGCGCATTAATTTTGAATGAAAAACAAATTAGAGCACTTCAAAACAACAAAATTAAACAAACCATTACTAATATAGAGACTAAGTCCTTGGACAATGTCCTATACGTAACCTGGCTGACATGATTATTGTTATGCCACTTTTTTTGTTTTTTGGAATGACAGCAATTAGTGTGCTCATTTCAAGGGCTATTTCACCATCCCATGAGAAAAAAGGAAAAACACCTGGAACTTCTTTACGTTAATTAAGCCATACCACATGTGTCGAACTACTAAATGTAAATGTATTCCAAAAATGTATTTCAGGTTTCTAACAGGGCCTCAGTGTTAATTAGCGCACACATGGCTCAGAGGCCCAGTGAACTATTATGGGAAAATCTTTATTGGGGAATCAATTATGCCGGGAATAATATCGTGTTTACACTTATTAAGGTTGAAATATCAATTTTAGTCCCTTTTGTATTCTCAAATCCCTTGCTAATCCATGTAAAAAATACCCAATAATGATACTTGTATTGCAGTTTGACAGGGCGGTCAGAGGTAAAAGCAGTGGTATTCTGAGTATCATAGGGGTTTTAAAGGATCGCGTCCACATCTGCTGTACATCAGACTTTAAACTGTGGGATTTTAAATAAGAGTAGAGAACGTTAAAGTTAGGAAGGAATCCTCTTAAAATTTGGCCATTATCCGGGATTGTAGGATCATGGTGCACACACACATTTTCTGCCAGGGGGGCGAGTGATTATAAGCAGATTAAAACAGGCGGGGCACATCAAACAACATCAAACACACAAGACCCTCTCTAGGGATCGCGGGCGTGCATGTGTGTGTGTGTGTGTGTGTTGCTGGCAGGATTAGTATTCAAGGGAAGCATGAAAAAGGCCCCATATTAAAAATAATCACATGCAAAGTATTCGCTCAAGAATTTGGCACATGGTTAATACACAGATGCACCATTTCTCTCTCTCTCTCTCTCTCTCTCTCTCTCTCTCTCGGGAGAAGAGTCTGGCAGATGCTCTCTCACCTTCAATCTCTGTTGCTCACGTCTTTAATGATGCCTGGCTCGATTTGAGGAGCAAACACAGGACCCTATCCCATGCAGGAAATCACAGGGGTCGTGCTGTGCCACCTGTCTCTTCCATGTGTGCCAATTATCAGTGGGACATCTGCGGGCGGCCAGTGTTACAAAGAGCCCCCCCCCAAAAAAATGGGCTGATGTGACTAACGGACACACAAACGCACACCTGCTAAAAACTTGCTGATGGAGAACTGCAAAGTCATCCCTCACAGCAGCTGTCCTGCACAAAGAGACACGCCTGTGCCTGAGCACCAACGCTGACAAACATGTACACACTCATTGTAGCGCACAGCTGCTGAACAGAGCAAAATATTTAACTGTGGAGACTCTTATCGTCCTTTGCCTCATATGTGTGCTGCTCTTGCAAAAATAAAACCTCTCAGTTCAAAGACTAACCTCCACAATGCCAGGCAGTCAATGAAGAGACTGTATATTTAGAATGAAAGAGCATACAGAGAGCTTGAGATTTAATTTTTACTCTCTTTGACTTTTGAGGCGTTTTACCTGCCTGCCAAGACAAATCGGTCACAAATATTTACAAGCGCATTAGATCTATTTTTGCACAGAGCCTGAAGAGCTTCATGTTGGTAGAAGGCTTTTGATTGTGCAGATGTCTTAGCTGTGACAACCTCACAAGACAGAACAAGCATTTAATCTGCTTGTGTTGTTTTCTTTTCTAACCAAAGTCAAAGTCAGAGTGCTCGCAGAGACAAACTTCCTGAGTTTCTAAGACAACCTCACCTATTTTCACTCTCATCAGACCTCTCTTCTGCGTTCCCTTCCATCTCTGCCTTGTCAATCACTCCTTGCTGTAGCCTAGTAACTGCCCTGACCCAGATTCACTGTTGCCTTTAACTCTTCAGAAACACTGCGATTCAGTCCAAAGACTGTCTCTCCGTCTTTGTTGTGTTTCTTCTCGGACAACTGAAGGGGAATTTTTTATTGTCTGTCAGGAACATGTGAACATAAATGGTTTATGTCCACCCAAAAGGTGGCTCCCCTGTGCGCAGGAGTTGAAAGGCCCCGTCTTTGGGTAACCATGGTAATCTTTAAAGCTGCGCTGTTGTTTGGGCGTGTGCATTCTGATTGCCTGCTGTCATGTCTGATTTGATGCACAGTGAGGGACACAATTACAGGAAGGGATGTGGAAGAGAAGTCACAAAGCTGTGCGGCATTGCAGGGGATTAGTGTCCCCGACTGGCAAACAGGGAAGAAGCTACAAAGGAATATACAGAGAAAAAAACCCAAACTTGCCCTACCTGGCATTAAAGCAGCTGAAAACCTACCCAGTTCATCATAAACCAGAGATGAGCGGAACACTGCCCTAACCTGACCATAGAATCAAACATCAAGAAGCGAGCCTATCACGTTTCTTCACTGCCCGGCTCTTTTTAGGAGACCAACGGCAGCCCTGAGTCCATTCACTCTTATGGGAGAAGTAAATGGGATCTAAGATTACGGCCAATTATTTCTCAGTCTCCAGGGCTTTTTCACAATCCACATGTCTTCTTTGTTTGAGGCCAGTTTCTGCCTCAGCATATCCTTTTCGCAACATCTTGGGATCTGATGCAAGATCATTAGGCTAGCGGATGTAAATGAGAGGCAAAATAAAGTGCAAACATTACAGTGTTGTATGCATACAGTGTTGTATTATGTCAACATGGAGAAACAATAGCTCTAAGTGCAGTTTGTGTCTGGGTATCTTTGTCCCATTTACCACCTTAAATGTCATGCACAGGCAACAGATGGCATGACAGTGGTATTGATCTAATCAAACTCTCAGTGTAGTCAAATTATTTCTTAAAAGTGGTGGAGGTTGCAGTTTCTTAGTGACTGTATGTGTTCCAAAGAGAGAGGTGTGATAGGAAGTATTAAAGGGATGTGGAATCTTCAACAACAAATAATGAACGTAAAATATAAAATATATGGCAATATAAAAACACAATGACTGCCCTGATAATTTAAGAGGGGAAGTCCGAGTCCGAGGGCAATCTTGAGTATCAGCGGAGACACTGTGACTGTAATAAAAACCCTTTATTAAATTACAGATCAACACGTACGTGTTTCTACTCTCAAGGAGTCGTCGTCGGGGCAAAAAGAAAAAGAAAAATTGTGGTGCAATAAATAATACAATCAGAACCCTGTGACCATGTCACCTGGCATACCACCTGACCTGTGGAAGTAATACGGGCTGAAAAGTGTTGTCATAGATAATGCAGGAAAACATTTTAATTCTGAATCACTTAGCGCTCTTGATAGCACAAAGTGACGGTAGTATGAAGGAAAAAAAAATGGACAAAACGTGATTAGCACCTAATGGATGTTTTCAAAGTGATGCACAAAAAACAGCAAATCCCAACCAATGTGTCTCATCTGATATCAATCCATCGCATCAACTCTTACCTTGCTCATGTGAAACTCCAGACGTCTCATGTACCGCTCAATGGTTTTAATTTGCTGCAGAAAGACAGAGACAGCACCTTATTTTACTACAGCCTATGACAACATGACGCCATTTGGCATAAAGTTGCAAATATAATCATTATTTCTGTGGATATAATGAGGCAGTTGGTATGTCGCATTTTAAATGCAACTATATCTCAACTTATCTTCACTCCCACCGCACATTTTTTCCCCCTTTATTTCTCCGTCCATCAACTTCATTACATCAAGTATTAACTCAAAATTGCATCAAACTTGCAGCAGCAGTATTTACAGCACAGCCTCCGCTCCGTCAGCTCACCTTGTCAAGATCATACAGGACTCCCTGGAGAGAGAAAACACACAAACAATGACAGTTAATACAAAAAGAAAACAGACCTGTCGCTGCTGAAGCATTACAAGGCAGACTGTAGTTTGCTAACGTTGAAAAAAAAAAAAAAAAAAAGGGCATACAAACACCCTTTCCAGGTTCAGCCAGTGTGTGAATGTAATAAAATATATTTACTATAATAAATCAGTGTGAAACCATATGTGTGAATTTACTTATTATTAATAATTTTACTGTTATATGTGGCACACTATTTTGTTGTTGCTGCATTTCTCCGCTTATATTTATGAGACTTAAGATACATACACATATAATGGAACCAACAGTACCCTTTCTTTCATGTAAACCTTTAAAGCAGTATTTAAATATTTCAGAAAAGGGCCTAAATTACTCTACTGCTGAGACAAAGATCAGAAGACCTACTCATACATGTATATTAAATATTTAGCTGGGGCCAGTAGATGATTAGTTTAGCGTTTAGCATCAACATAAACAGGGGAAACAGCTTGGCTCCTACTACCACTTCTATATCTCTGCCTTTTATTTACTTCTTTATTTTTACCTCAATGTTCAGAGGTCTTAAACATAAGACTGACACCTGTTGATAATAATGGTAGGCAGAGGTGGTTAATATCGAAGGCCAGATTAGCCTTTTCCCTAATTTCAATCCTAATTCTAAAATAAGGAAAAAATAACTGTCTCCTGGCTCCCATGTAATATTTACAGTACAGATATGAAAGTGGTATTGTTATTCCCATCTAAATCTTTGCAAGAGAGCAAACAATGTTTCCAAAATGTGGGCGATTCTGGAGGAAGCTATTGCCTCTTACCAGGCGTGAGTTCCTCTTCATGTCCTTCATCAGAGACATGAGCTTGTCCAGCTCTGTTTGATGAACTTCAAGATACTCACTGTGGCAAAAAAAAAAAAAAAAAAGGGAAGTAAGCATTCCACGAGACAACAATGTGTGCAATATAAATCCATTGGTATATAAACATTTTTGTATGGCTCAAAATAAATCCAGCAGAAGAACCTCAACACAATGATTACTCAGATCATGTTGAGTTTATGTACTGAATGCCGTATGTGCACATATCTACTACGCGCTGCATTTGAGGCATCACTCACTCGAGGCCTTGTTTGAGAGCTGTATAAACTTCCTCCAGTCGTTTGGGCTGTGGCTCTCTGGAGCTGCTGCCTGCTTTGTGTCCTGAGAGGTGGGGCTT
This sequence comes from Mola mola, assembly GCA_001698575.1. NCBI lineage: Eukaryota > Metazoa > Chordata > Actinopteri > Tetraodontiformes > Molidae > Mola > Mola mola. The sequence goes on along the minus strand of KV751318.1, from coordinate 8,640,306 downwards.
CTTTGGCTTGGACTGAGGCTTCTTCTGAACCGCAGAGTTCCCCATGAAGGAGTTGCATCTACAAGCACACACCAGCATGTTAGTGAGTGCAGCTGAGGGTTGTTTGTGTGCAGAAAGAATTCCGTTCAAAGAAAATTATTTTCAAACATCGGGGGCATAGTTTTAGATTCAAGATTGCTTGCACTTTCCTGTCTCTGATTGTCATTGTGAATAAACCTTTTCAGATCCACATGGAGACCCAAGAATCGTCAAGTTGTTTCTTCAACTGTTTAAATTGATAATTCTGACAACAATCACTGTTTTCCTCACTGCTTACAGCTCTGTAAGCTGCTGGAACAACTGAATTTCCCCGGTGGTACTTTTTCATATCGATTAATGTTGCCCCCCGCCCCCCAAAAAAAAAGAGGTCAGCTAAATGTTGGACTCTATTACAGCAATTTACTTCCTGTCAACATTCCCTATAGCCCTCTAAATTAAGTGTAGCTCCAGCAATTGTGGGCATGGATCAAGCACCACATTGAATTGGGAGTTGGGGAAGGTGAGTTGTCTTAGATTTGTCTGAAAGATGGGATCTGGTGTTGAAAATCTCTAGTAATTTGAACATAACATTAATTTAATATTTAGCATGGCATTTCCAAAGCTGACCAGGCCTGCAGCTGTCTATAATAATGAAGCGTTTGATGAGATTTCTTTATCATTTTTACAGCATCCTGAACATGCCCTTGAGCCCGTCTGGGCATGAATTCATTTGTCTGACAGAGATGGCTCATTAAGCGGGTTCATGCCAAGATAACTACATCACACGGCATGGACACACTTAGCCAACAAATTATTCCGATATAGTCAGCAAAAATCTATTGGTCATGCACGCACGCAAATGCCCTGCAAGCCTCTTCATCAATGACAACATTTCCATGCACAGCAGTACTGACATTAATGCGAATAAGATCATATTGAGAGTTAGCAATAATAATATACATTCATGTATATTATACACCTTAATCGCACTAAACGAATGCTTGCAGCTAGCAATTGTAGACAAACGCAACATGGCTGCCATGAAGAGGTGTCATTTGTGGGGAGTACAAAAAACAACAAGCATACTCAACATTTTCAGAGAAAGGATTATGAGAATTGTTGCTGGAGTTGCACTTTCATGAGTGATCCTGTTGTAGTTGTAGATGTCCTTGTGAATGGCTCTTTTTAAGTTCAATTTAGTTACCTTTTCCTGTCTGAATTAAAGATGTTTTTGTCTATAGCGGTTCTTATACTACAATACTAATATCTATCATTATGTCTTTTATATCTTTAATGTTATATAAAAGACTTCACCCATCATCAAAGAAATTGATAGGATGCTGCAGCGTTATCAAAGACAGAATCAAGGGGAAAAAGGAATAAGAATATAGTATAAATACAATAAAAATATCAAGATTATATGCACTGATATAATGCATACCTTTTTGCTTTTGCCTGTAATTAAAAACACATGATGTGTATAGAAGTATAGTGCATGTAAATGCACGAGAAAGAAATATATATATATAAATGCATATACTGTACATATATACACAAACATATGGAATTAAGACCACTGAGAGTTGAAGTGACTAACAATGACCATGATGTGAAACTCTTGATCCTGGCATTCAAGTGGACTCTGCTTGACACAAATCATCTGCCCCAAACACCGCTGAAGGCCAACCACACCACCCCCGGCACCTGCACCCCCTGATGACACTGGCTGCATGACAATGCATTCTGCAACACCACAAAAGCTGTTGCCAAAGGAATGTGACAGAGCTTAAAGTTTTGATGTGTCCTCAAAATTCCCCAGATCAAAATCTGATTGACCCCTCCCATGAACCACCACTTTACCATGGTGGAGGGGTTTGGGTGCCCAAATGATTCTAGGAGATATGTTGTCGGGGGCTGTTTGCCCTTAGTAGGGTCTTCCAAGGCAAATTGGTCTTAGGTGAGGGGCCATACAATGTGCAGTTCAAAAAAAGACTCCTATGATGATGACCACCAAGGACTTGTGCACCCTGCCCGGAGGGGTACCGGGACCCCACCATGGAGCCAGGCCTGGGTAACGGGTCCATAAGAGAACGCCTGGTGGCAGGGCGTTTGCCCATTGGGTCCAGTTGAGCTCAGCCCAGCGAGACCTGGAAGGGTGTGATTGGGAGGAATGGCCTGCCTCCCTGCATTTTGCAGATGACGTGGTCCTGTTGGCCTCATTGAACAGGCCTCCGTGTTGAGAGGAGCCAGTTGAGGTGGTTCGGGCATCCGAACAGGATGCCTCCTGTACATCTGCCCATCTGGGAGGAGACCCTGGGGCAGACCCAGGACATGCTGGAGAGATTATATCTCTCGGCTGGCTTGGGAACGTCTTGTTGTCCCCCCGGGAGGAGTTGTCGGAAGTGGCCAGGGAGAGGAGCGTCTGCATTTCCCTTCTCAGACTGTTGCCCAGGTGACCCGGATCCGGATAAGCGGCAGAAATGGAACGAACGAACAAACAAATCTGATTGAGCATCCATGGCACTTTCTAGAAAAAATAGGATTCATGGAGGCCCCATCGTGACTTGGCTTTTACCTGTCAAAAACACCGTCATGAACTCTGGGGTGTGGACCTGTAGTCCTGCGGTGTCTAGCACCAGAGTGTTGGTGGCAGACCTTTTGAGTATTGTGGGTTACAAGGTGGGGCAAGACCCAGTTAACAAGGTTGCTGGTCAATCCAAAACACTCTACTGGCCTTTTCCCTCACGTTTTCGTTTACTACAAAGCATGTGTATGAGAGTAAGGGAGGTCATTACATTGCGATGTACAATAGCTAAACGAAAGAAAAACAACACAAAACAATAGGAAAGTTGTGTTCATTTTACATGGATGAGATTGGAATTGTTGCCAGAACAGGATGTGCTTGATGTCATTATACTGCTACCACTACTATTGCAGGTTGCTGGCTTATTCAGAATACGCCGATTATCATGTAACGAGGAATATTCCAGCTGCTGCACATGTAAACAACTTATTCAGAATACTGCCTTGGCCTTAACTGGGGTACTTTGTGTATGTCAGTATAGTCAAGAGACTTGCAGGGGTGGAGTAGGCGAGTGTAACAGAAACGTGGTATGGAGTATAATTTCAATGCACTCTGAATGGGTAAACCAAGTGGAATTGGGTGAAGCCAAAACACGGTATGGAGGTTATTCCTCAAGCGGAATGGATTTGACTGCTTCCTGAGTGTACCACAGAGTGGACAGACACATGGGTTTTATTAGAGACGGTAAAATGGTAGGGACCAATATTATTGGTCATAAGTCATACAATGGTTCCAATGCCTATGCAGTTAGCAAAAATCTATCAATCATGCACACACAAATGCCCAGCGAGCCTATTCATCAATCACAAGGGTGTGCCCAATAATAGGTATGTGCACACTGTATCTGAGAGCACAAGCAAATTAACTGTTCACCCCCCACTTTCTGTGTTTGACCTGTGTAAGGCTCACCATTTATCTTCTGCTGGAGTGAACTTACAAAGGCACCGAAGCACATTCACACTCCAGGAAATCAATGACATTTGTTTTTTTGAAAGTTAACAGAACTATGCAAAACTACTAGATGGATTTCAACAAAACTTGGTGGGAGGATGGGGACAAGACCAAGAAAGAACCTGTTAAATTTTTGTATGGATCTGGCTAAATGTTGGGAGCACTGATTAGTGCCATTTTAGTTTCCATGATATATTAATTGGGAAAATTTCTTATGTAGAGGTTTTTGCCTAGAAAATTACAGAAAACTAAAACTGCTCATTAAGAACCACATTTCTGTTTCAGCTGCATCTTTAAGACCATTTTTCTACACAGTATAGCCATCTGTCCTCACATCAACCTAATTTTAGGTCATGTTCATCATACTCACCCATACAACACTTAAGCTTTTAAAAGCATTACAGATTTAGCCGAGAAAAGAAATTTTCCCTCAATCTGACTGAAACAATTCAAAATACATCTCGGAGATGAGGCGGCAACCAACTCGTTGCTCGACATGTTGGAATGCACCAAGTCTCTCCATTTGCCAGGGAATTTAAAGTAAGCAGCCATAAATGTAGGGCACCACTGAATGGGAGTGTTGCGTAGCCTTGGGATCACAGAAGCTTTAGTGTTGAAGGGTCTCTTGGCAGGAGGGAGGGTCACACACATGCTTTAATGCGAACAATTGTGAGTTTGCACATGAACTCCAAGTCTACACTGTGCATACATGTGAAAATGCACATGGACCCACGAATGGAGAATCCTTTCTCAGCAACAGTGACACACTCCCGCTGGCCCCAGACACCTTATCTCCGCAGCTTTCCACCTCGCTCATTATAAGAAAAGCAACTTGTCAGTTGCCCATGCAGCCGAGTCATTCCAACCAATTACCCCATTCACTGTATGAGCAGCCCGATGGGGAAGTAGTCTTCAAATAGTTTCTCTCAGTAGGACCGGGGCTGCTGTGGAGGACCAGCCGGAAAGACATTTCTGGGATGTGAGAGCGCTTTGTCTTGTGATGGATTAGTCAAAGAAGAAAACTCAGAGTGTAACTCCTAATAATCCACTTCTGACTATAAATGACACAAGTATCAGAAGTTAACAGTGTGGTTTTACTATGACTGTTCATTACTGGCAAAGGTGTGTATAAGGCACAGACTCACAAATGTAGTTTAATTTCAAATGTGTTAGGAAGACAAATGAGTTACTGCCCCTCAGTTAAAATTCAGTGTCTGGGCTTGAACATCAAGCTTGTCCCTCTGATTTTACATCAATTCACCAGCTATTATGAGAGGCAGTGAAGGAAGGTGGGGAAATTACTATAGCCATCTGCTGACAAGCCAAATTGTGCTAAATCTTATAACATTTATCTAAACAAAAAAAGGGGAACCAAAAAGGCAGATGTCTTTTTCAAAGTTTGATGGATGAATCCTGAGGAAACCATGTCATGACTGCATCACTGAATAATATATGGTGCTCAGAGGTGTGCTTGAAGTGTTTAAAAAACATTTTTAAGCTTTGACATTTAACAGTTTCTAATGGATGTCATTTGGTATTTTAAAATTAACTATGAGCTTGTCAAAACCCTTTTGGAAAAACTGAGATCTCATGTCCTCTGGAGATAATTCAGAGGGTGTATTCAATTCTTGAAATAAGCACAAAAAGAAACTGAAAGAAAATGTATAGAATTTGCATTATGTTTAATGTACTTTCTGCCTCTCCCAACTTTGAAGAGTAATATACTAAATTGGTGAAACAACCCTTTAAGAATACCATAAAATAAAAACATTCTAATGCCTGATCTACTGTAAACTAAAAGCTGACATTCTATTAAAATAATGATAACTAGCATCAGCTTTGCCCTCAAATCAATATCGTTTCTTGGGAAATTATACTTTAAATTGGTGTGTAAAAGATTTTTGCTCACCGGGAGCGGCGCTCCTGAAGCGTACTGAAGCCGGCAAAGGACTGACTTCGTATTATACCATTGGGTCCCCCGGGGGAGTGAGTGCTGGCCGCCATGATCTCCGGGTTGCGGGACGACACGCCTAAAGAGAAGACAAGACATGCAGATCCATCACGCACCAATCTGAAGAGGAGAACTCATGATTGGGGTCAGTAATACATCATGAACACTAAAGTGTCTTTTCTGAACTCCATGCCATGTCAACAGAGAGGTAAACTGGCGTGCAGGGAGTGTTGTACGGCACCCAACAAAATGAGCACTGTGGCTGCGGCTCGTCGTGTGGGTGAGGAGCATTCATGGCCTGTGCAAACATGTCAATTCTTCTGGCCTACCTGTCGTCACTAAACAGCAAACATACTTCAAATGTTACAGTTTCATGTTTTCCTTTCTTAGGCCGGTGACACAAAACACGACTCTTGTCACTTTGAGTGCGGTGTGTACTCAATGCATTTCCCCAGCTGAACTAAGAGTATAGACTCCTCTGAAATGCTACTTATCAGACTTTCAACTGTTTAAAAGCCAAGCAGAAGACACTAGATAGGCAGTAGATCTGCTGTAGCTTTAAAGGTGACACTTGCCTTCTAGAAACAATATAGATAATGTATTTGAGGAAAGCCAATCCAGAATGGGCAGTTTATCTAATCAGTATCTCCAATAGTTAAGATATCTTTTATCACAAGTGTTTATATTTAGTGGCAGAAGCTTGTCAGTGCCTTCAGACCGGAGGTTTGGACTGACTCACTTTGCTAAAAATAGACAGAAACGTGTGCCACAAATTTCAATTGCATTTTCTGAAAAAATGAAAAAATGAAAATACATATGGAAGTGTTTCCATCCACTAATACTGAAATAATATTTGGAGATAGTTTATCGCGATAGCTGGCAGGTGGCAAACTTTTCAGTCAGGTAAGATGTCATTTTATCACAGAAGAAGTAGAAGGTGTAACTTGATGACACACTTGTTAAACAGATGCAAAGAAAAGGAAAATGCATTTAAAAAAAAAAAAAGCACGATGGACACTGGAAATACTACACAAAGTCAATTACTACTACAGATATGTGCTTTTCATCGGCTGCTGTCACCACTTCCTCTCTCTTGCAGTGGAAGACATAATCTTATGTGATATTTGAGTCCCGTGACCTCTAAACATCATCCTTTGCTTGCTTAATCTGTTTCCAATTGTACTCATTTGCATCTACCTTTGATTCAAGTGCCAATTTGCCTGAAAACTTTTCAGGAATATTTGTTTCCATTTATCTCTTTTATGGGTAATTTTAAAATGTGCATAAAAACAGGCTTATGGAAACCCAACTATTCTTTCCACTCAGTTACATTCATTCGGAAAAGTGGGTTGCCAACAATTTCTGGCTTCACGAGTTTCCTGCAGAGAATTACACAACATATTCGTTTCGTTTCGTTTTCTGCCGCTTACTATGAGCAAATGCTTTGGGTGGAGGAATAGAATAAAGTATGTATTGGAAAAGAAATAGAAGTTACATTGGTACATAGCTTCCTCATTCCTCTCTTGTTCGTTCTCTGAGCTGTGACCTTTAAACACAAATTAAGAGAAACAGAGATGAGAATATACTGTGTAGATTAGATCTATTTCCATAAAGTGAAATGCTCCTCTTAGCCATAACCGGGACAAAATGCGTTGCTCAAGGACCCTTCAGCTCGCTGCACAAATGCATCCTGAAGAGCCCAGTGACTGCAGCCACTACCCACAACACCAAACAAACCCTTACAAAGTTTCCCATAGCCACACTACAAAACTCACAAGCAGCTATGAGTATGTAGTGGGAGCACACTCCCCCTCTTTGAGAAGTTTCATTTACACTGACTATCTGCAGCCAAAACAATAAATTCATTCATTACATTCCATTAAATCAGTGTTCAAACATTCCAATTATTGCTAAATCATTTATTGCTGAACGTTTGTTTTGTCCGTACTGTTATTTATTGTGTTTTATATGGTGGTCTTTTACATCCAAGCGACACTTCCAGTATAAATAATTTTAATGCTTAACAAGAAAAAATGCCTTCTATTAATGCTGAGTTCAGCTTCTCGAATTTTGATTCGCTTCACTATCTTAGGTTGTTTTAAATTAAATATCTATATCCCATCATTTCTGATATTGAGTAACTGAAAAAGAGATTGACCGATAATTGATATATAACAGTATACATTTTCTAAATGTAACTGAGTAGAGCACCAGTCTGCAGCCACATCAGTGATTTTTACACTAAGCACAAACTTTAAATCAACATACCAACATGCTGATCATCATGTTATCGTGTGATGACTGTAAACACTAAACCGAGGAAATGGAAGTGTCATTACTGTCTTTTAATCTGTGTCACTTCACCACTGAGCTGAAAGAAATGTATGGTTAACACAGAAATGCCTGGAGGAGAGGGACAGATTTGTCAAATCAAATTAAACTCCACAAACAAGCCGGGGAACCAGCCTGTGGGGACTTAGCATTTAGCTCTCCTCCATGTCCGTTCTCTTCCTCACACAAACGGAGATGAACAGTCCCTAAGCATTGACAAGTTAAACAAGCAAAACATGGATTTTCTCATCTTTTACATGTTTGTTGCTCTGTTTGTAGGCCCCTGTGTTGTTGTTTTTTTTCCACTGATCTATCTCTCTCTGTCTCCAGAGGAAACAGGGCAGGTTTCATCATATAAACACAAGCATGTACATACACACACACACACACACACACACACACACAGTACCACACAAAGTTGTTAACAGACACGTCAGAGCTACAAGCGAATGAACATCTTTGCACATATCTGATATTCCCTCCTTTGGTCTGTGTGACAGAAAAAGAACCACACAAAGCCCCAGCATGGTGCCTGAGGAAAGACTAGATCCTTGTTCTGTCATTGGGGGAACAATAGGTGGGTACAAATGATACCATTCAGGCTATTAATAGCCAGCTGGATGGATGATTCGGTTTGAAACAGCCTGGTCTGGTTTCCTTGGTTGGTAGTAGCCAAAAATATCTTACGGTTGTAGAGAATGGTGGCTTACCTATGAAAAAAAAACATACTAATCTTGTATTTAAATGGGCTTGTAGCCAACGCCAGACAATATGGATGGACTACAGATGAAATTATTACATCCACAATGACACCGTCTCTTACAAAAATGAGCCCACAGAGAATCATTACATTTTCCCTCAGGTCCTCGATGCATTAGCCACTGTTTTGGTTTTCGGGGCGTAACAGAGTAAGAATGAGTATTGGACTAAGGACAGAAGGGCTATGTGAAGCAATTTTGAAGAGGCTATAAGACTACAAAGCTGTACAATGCAAAGGCATCGGGCAAGTCAAAACGGAATAAATCGCGTTTTCCGCCACTGACTACGTTTAAAAATTTATCACAAGTGTCTAATAATAGAGTATAGATGTGTATAGTAAACATGCATATTTTTTTGACTGTAAAGATACTGTATAATGTATGAAACTAACGTTTGTCTCTTATTTTCAAGTATTACTTCAGTTGGCTGACGGTGCACCCCAGACCCAAAGGGGTGCTGTTTCCCGAAGATTTCCAATCTTTACAAAAGACAAACAAATTTGCGTAAATTTATCTTGATCTTTTCTTGATATAAAGTGATTAAGCTAGGTCTAGCAGATAAAGCACTAAAAACAATTAGATGCTACAGTGCCAGGAGGTAAAGAGACGGCTGCCTGGGCGAAGGTTATTCATTTGAACAATCAGATAAATTTTACATGATATTAACATGATGTTATTCTGCTGACAGGTAATCACTTTCAGAATAGCAGCAATTTTTCCTAATGTTCTGAAGCATTTTGGATGTTCAACAGCAGCTTTCTGCTTTGACGTGTTTCTCTCTCTGACATCCTGACTCACCCTCCTAAAAGAAGAGTAGTGGGTGGCAGATGATGGTACAGTTTTTTTACCTAATGCTCTCGGTATAGCCACAAAACAGCCTGGACCGCTCCCTGCACTCCAGCCATCTCCTGCAGATTTCACATAGCTTGAGACACATGAGAACATGTGGACACAAGCAATCTAACAACGGTACACAGTTATACCAGTTGCTGTTGAGTCTGAATTTCCTTCAATGCCTTAATGTTTCCCAAACGGTAGAAGCAGGGAGTTCACCCGACGGAGTAACACTGAGTACAACTTACTGTCAGCAGAGAATACATGTAGAAACAGCACTTGTACAATTCAAATAGGGAAGCTAGCTTCATATCTACCTCAGAGGCACACCGTGTGCTCACTTAAATTTAATGCTGCACAGCAGAGACTGTATGAAAATAACTCAGTGTTTGCCCTACATACATTTATCAGGGACCTGCTCACCCGCAGCTGGATGCGAATGTTAAACTTGATAATCATCACGTCTCTCCCTCGGTAACAAGGCCAATGGCTGTGTCAGCAATCAGCTGCTACTCTATATATAATGCAATCTACACGGTGTTTGGCATTGTTTGATGTGAAAATGTTAAACTCTATATAGTGACCTCAAAGTATCCCACAATACACTGTGAAAAGTAGTGCATTACTGGTGACTAAACCAGCAGTATAGCCCGTCATCCACGGCAAAGAAAGAAAAAAAGCAGGTATGCAGGAGGGGATGGCAAAACATGGCTTACAAATAAACATAAATGAACATAACACAAGTACTATTTTTTATTAAATAATTTTGGAAGACACATCAAGTATAATATCTATTCTTAATATCTATATAAAAACAATATGTATGACTGAATCTATTCCGTCCTTCATTAATGAAGCATCAGGTACAATTTAAGTGTGCACTGGAAAAAAACAACAGTAGTGTATTTTTTCATTTTTTTTCTTTTAGAATTTTTCCAGTGAGCTAACTATATAACAGTGCGCATAGGGAAACGTTATGTCAGGAGTAGGGAGTGATATTGGACAGGGCCCGTGTTTGTGTTTTAAGGTTTTTCTGCTCACCCCTCTGCCCCTCGCCTGCAGCCAGAGCGAGCTGGAGCTTACCTGCTCTGTCATATTTAGACTATCAAACTACTCTACTAGACGCTGCACAGTGGTAGGTTCTAACATTGGAGTAATTCAGCCATACATGTTTAAACCAGACGTAGATTCCCAGGAAAAAGAGGAGGAGCTACTTGTACAAGGGCACCTACAAGTTGATGCATCAGAAAGTTAAGTTTTGTTTCTGCAAAGTAAAGCCCCACCACCAGAAGTTGCTAAGATTGGTTCCTTAGTTTCTTTTTCTTTTTTTTTTGCCACTTACTCAGTTTTAGAAAATACAGCCTGTTTTTACATCAGACATTTTGACATGAGTGGTATGCTGAAGTGTTCGCAGGCTTCTGGGATTCCCAAAACCTTTCCCGGCCTCAGATGAACTAAACCCATTTGAATCGCTGCTCCCAACACATAAAGACACAAAAGTCCCCCCACAAAGCATCAAGTCCAACCAGGGAATCATAAGAACCTCCACTCTGGACCTCTTAGCGTCACCTCTCATCATCTAAAGAGGCTGCGAGGACGAGAACAACAATGTCAGCTCGCAGTGCCTTCTGGTCTGGTGCCAGTCGGCGTCCATGTTGAATGCAGGCCATTCACTGGTGTTTCTCGTCTTTGTGAGCATCAGGTTGATCAGTATGCAGTGTGCAAGTTGGGGTGGGGGGCATGAGAGAGAAGAACACCTGATGTAATCTCAATTTGTTGTTTGTGCTCCAAGAACCATGTGCATTAAGGTATTATTCCTGGACCCTGAGAGTATTTGTGTGTGTGTTCTGAGTGTGTGAGCGCAGAATACGCGAATACGGAATGAAGGAGCTTGTGCCAACAAACCAGATCAAGATCTTTACGACAGGACGCGCTCATGGGAAATGCTGTTGTCTTCAAAGGAAACACTGCTGATAACAGAATTGAAATACAGAAATTGATATGAAAAAGACTTTTAAATGTTTTAAAAGTTTTAAATATTCTGACTAAAAGTCATATTCCCCTGAACATTGATGAGGGATCATCATCTGTGTTCAAATGACCCTTTCGAGTTTCACTTTATGACAGAAAAGGAGATGATTGTGCTATGTGATGCGAAGCGTCACGCCCGTAAGGAGTCTCCTGCGAACACTCTGGACAGCAGTGTCTTCGCACAACGTCACTCTCTCTTTCCAGTCACATGATGTTGCCATCTATTCGTGTTTGTGGAAAAATGAATACAAACCCCCAAACGTCTTCCCCCCACACAGGTCATCTCCCTTCTTTTCAGCGGGAGCATGACTCAGATTCTGCTTTTATTTAACTCTGTTGTATTTGTTGTCCCTGCCTCCCACTCACCTCTCTCTACTAGAACCAGCACACGCACGCATGCACACATTCTACTCTTGAATAATCCACAAAGTCTGTGTGTGCAAATATTCAAATCTGTGTGTATTTGTGTGCAGAAACCTGTGTGTGGTGCATATTAACACCAGGAGTTTAATTCTTATTGCCTGTATAAATCAACCTCACCATGGCAACAGCAGACAAAATGGGATGAAGTGCGTTACGTAAAACAACAGTTATGAGCCAACTGCCAAGAAGTAGGACACATGCCCTCCTGTTACGGGGCAGACGCTTTTAAAGCCTCAAAAGAGGTTGCTGTGTTCAGATCTTTTAAAGACGCCGCTTTAAATGTGTCTGCCACTTCCTCACTCATCCTAAACCTGCCCTCCTAATTTTATTTCTTTGTATTCAATGTGGCAGGAAGCGTGGCTAAAATTAGGTAGGAATCAAAGATTAAAAGCAGCGCGGAGATGACGAGAGGTCTGACACGAGAAAGTGTATCACAGGAGGCAACATTCGACTTACGAGAACAATGCAATTAAATTTGCCGTTTAAATGAAGAGATTGCAGTAATGATGTACTGCAGATTATCGGATATGGACTGACATGTTCCAACATACCCTGCAGGTTACAAACGTGGGCATGAAAACTGTGTTGTGCTGTGTCCATGTTTGTGTGAACTGCCGCTGATGCGGCTCCAAACTAGGCTAAAAGTGGCCGCAGGCTGCCGTCCCAGAGCCAAAATACACATGACTGTTTGTCTTCTATTCAAGCTCCTGGAAACCTGAATTTAAAACACCGGAGAAAACTGACACAGCTTGGTTTAGATTTTTCTTTAGCACGTCAGCCAAAGTCAAAAAGAAAATAGGTCTTGGCTTAAACTACAAAACAAGAGTAGGACTTGCAGTAACACATCCTGAGATTTAAAGTCTCTCTGCATAATTCTATGCAAGGATTAAGTAGATGAGATTAACATTTAGAGGAGCGGCAACATGCTTTAATGCCACTTTCCTCACATGTCCCATTAACCGGCTGACCATTTTGTAAATAACATGCTTTAAATCCAAAACTTCCTGCAGGTTTGACACACAGGCAAATAATCACAAACACGGTTTATGTTTATGAAATGCAAACATGACACGACAGTAGTACGCAGCAGAAAGAGCACGGCATCGCCTCTTAAGTGAATCAGGATTTAGCCAATTTTTAAGCTTATTTTAAAAGCCAAAGAGACTAAGAGTAGACAACTTCATTCACCTCAGTGCTGAGGACAAGTGCGAGTTTCTCCGGACGAAGGAGTGCTTACTGACGGATGCTTCTCACGACACTCATCTAAGCTCCACGCGATGGACCCCATGTTAGCAAAAGCACTTTACTGAAAGAGCTCAAACATGGAGAAAGCTTGTCGTATCTGCACCATGTGAGTAGTGTCACAATGAAATTCACTAATATGCAGTAAAAGTTTTATTTTATCACTTGACTACGCTGTTCTCCTCAGCTCTACACAGCATTTTGGCATCTGTCAGCTCATTTTTTCCTTTAATCTTACCTTTTCGCATTTGCTTTTGTTTAGCAGCAAAAGAGACAGATATTGTCCTCAATAGTTAGAAAGTGGCTTTCCGCTGCCCCGTTTTTGTGCGCATTTACGGAAAATGGAAAGTTGGCATATCGATAAAAGGTAAATAAGAATAAAGGATGACTTTTAGAGATCATGTAAATTAATCATCCAACCTTCCGTCTTGTACTGCAGGGATGCTTCCTCTTGCTCTGTGGTAAAATGACACCTGACCTAGCTAACTCCTATATTTGGATAATGTTAATGGATGAAAACACACATAATTGTACATTTTCTTTTCGATTTTCGGAAAAATTGGTTAGAATTTGTGGTACATTTTAATGGAAACCCAGCTGGTGACAATCACATGCTACACACTCTCTGCTGCTCCATATCTGCTGGATGCACAAATGACTTTAGTCTATTCCCACTCTTTTTTTTTGGTAACTTTTGGTCGAAACAAAAAGATGAAATAGTACCAGCATTCACCACGTAGCTACATGTCCGCACACACATGCAAATTCCACAAAAGCTTTGAACCTGAGACAAGGGACCGTGTGAAGGCGCTTAGTTACCGCAACTCTATCACCTGCAGGATGATTAATGACATTCTTACACTCTGACTAAAGACTCGCTGGCCTGTGGCTCCGGCTGTCCCATCACGCAGACAAAACACAAAAGATACAATGGGCAGTGCAGAAATTTCAATAGGTATGCAGAGATGACATCTCGGGCACAAAAAGGATCAATAGTCATCTCTACATTCATGAACAAAGCTTCTTTGTAGCTGGCCACAATGCTAGAAAATTCCAGAGGGAAGAGTTACAGATAACCGATTTCACAAGACAGCCTGTGTGACCTCAAATGAATGAATGATTTGTCAGTAGAACCCTGTTTTGTTCAAAAGATAGGAAGATATATCAAAGGAAAGTTTGTTGAGGCCATACTAGGGAAAAGTCTGAGATATTTGCTTTCATGATAGCCCCCGCAGTCATATTGTTAGCCCAGTTTAGCATAACAACTTGTTCTATTACAACGGTATGAAAACTCACCAACCAGCAAACCCTAAAGCTCAATAATTAACAACTTATCTCATGTTTGAGCCCAGTGTTTTCAGTGGCCGAACTAAGCTCGACTGTATCCAGATAAGTAAACGCATTTCACCAACTTACAGTTTGAAAGAGTACATTTATGTTCTGATATAAAGCTGCCTGAAATGACCCAAATAAGACTCTAGCCTAATAAGGTGAACGCTAAAATGGTCTAGATGCTTGCCTTTAAATAATATTAACCCTGATCAGCTGATGGTTCAGTCATCTGACGTGTTTGCCGAGGGGCCGCCCAATGGTTGCGCGAGCCCCAAAGTGTGGGAATTAAACAGTCAGCGCTGTGTGTGTTTGTGAGAGTGTGTGAAAACCGGCCAGTGCCTATGCCATTAAATCAAAGCCGAGCCAGATCAGACATGTCAACAACAAACCTCAGAAGCACACAAACATACATGCGTTCATAAAATCTGACATCTGGGATGTGGGTCTTGGGGAACGGATTGGTATTTTAGGCGAGCGTTGGCCTCATCTGATCCCGTTTCATTTGTGTCACCTCATTCACTCCAGGTAATCATTATTTATATTGTTCTTTCATACCACCACGTTTAAAGAATAAAAGCTTGTTTCTCCCCACTTAGGTGGCATTTCTCCAAATGTTCAAAGGCAGTCGCTACGACCCAGTGTTAGTTAATATTTCCCCGATATATCGTTCACGTTCAAATTATAGGTCATCGGCATTCTCCAGCGCCAACTCACGCACAACAAATAAAGACCAGTGTATGGAGTGGCATTTAGACGTACAGATGGCGAGATTAACTGCGTCGTGCCTGGAGTAAAGTTACATTCACGCAGCTGCTGCTAAAATTTCAGCTGCGGAGAGCAGCATGTAATCACTTGTGAGAACCGTAAGCCACACCAGTAAAGCCACAATCCAGATTAATGGTCTCAAAAGATTTCTTTCTTTTTTTTAAGACTTTTAACACATTATGAGACAGTGCAGAGTGACAGGAGCTTAAGTAACAAGCAAATGATGTGTCTCCTGAGCGTCCACATGCTGACACAGTCAGCTGCTGCTGCCAAGTTGTGCCTTGACAACTTCATCAGCAGCAGCTCTGATACT
Source organism: Mola mola (assembly GCA_001698575.1). Taxonomy (NCBI): domain Eukaryota; kingdom Metazoa; phylum Chordata; class Actinopteri; order Tetraodontiformes; family Molidae; genus Mola; species Mola mola. Next base: position 8,624,773 of record KV751318.1, on the reverse strand, counting down.
GCCTCACAGCCGCCATAGCAAATAACACCGCAATTATCCGCTCGGTATTCATATCACTTTGAAGGGATTGTAAACAAGTGGCAGAGCAATAATAGCAGTATCCGACGCAGCCTGTCAATCACTGATGTGCAGATTTTTGGTTGGCCCCCACATAGGCCCGTGTGACTGAGCCCAGACAGCCACTTCATTAACACAGCATGCAGCTTTCGAATACAGCATTTTTGGCTGCAGTGCTTTCCAGGAGATGTGAATCCAAATTTTTAAAAGGGCTTTGCAGCTGAGCTTTTATAACCACAAAGGGCTGGAGGTGGAGCCCACCTAAACGTTGTTAAAGTGCACATCATATTTTATTTACAGGTGCTGGGACAAACCTCTGCAAGGGGGGAAAAAAGCCTTTCGTGGCTCCAGGGGGAGCTTTGTGAAATTTTGATAAAAATGCCTCAACTGATAAAACTATGAGAAAATTCATTTTTAAAATAATTAAGCAAAAACTACACAAAACTAAAAGTTTCTGATGGAGGCTTGTGGCTCAAATGCCATTTTAACTGCAAAAAACAACATAATAACCAAATCTCACATAGAGCAGTCTGCAGTTGGCATGTGTGGGGTGGTTGATGCAGACATCAGAATTAGACAAGGGGAAGAACACACAGAGTAGCAAAAGAAGAAAAACTGATCCAACAGAACAGGAGAAATCATCTTTTCTTTTTTTTGCTCTATTGTGTTTTCTGATTTTACCTTTTATGTTATTTTGCACAGTTTAAGCACGTTGGTTGGTAAAAAAGTCCATATTGATCTGTTGTATACAATGTATAACAATGGTGGTTAATTATGATAAACAACAATCGCTACGACAAACAAACATACTCAAACCAACAAGCGCAGACTTGTTGTATTTGGCTGTTTGTTATACTGGATTTCACACAACTCATCATTTCAACAGTATCTTTACAGTTATTGAGTCAAAAACACACGTTTCACTATTTCACACCATACTGTTGTCATTTTCAAAAAACAAAACAAAACAAAAAAAAAAAAAGATGTGTTTTCTGAAATTTTACACCCTCAAAGGGTTTACGTTAAAAATACAGGAGTTTTCATTCCACTTATTTACATAATCCAGGGCAGGGTGGCACAGTGGTGCAGTGGTTAGCGCTGTCGCCTCACAGCAAGAAAGTTGTGGGTTCGATTCCCGGGTCAGGGTGTTTCTGTGCGGAGTTTGCATGTTCTCCCTGTGTCTGCGTGGGTTCTCTCTGGGTACTCCGGCTTCCTCCCACAGTCCAAAAACATGCAAACTGGGGGTTAGGTTAATTGGTCACTCTAAATTTCCCGTAGGTGTGAATGTGTGTGTGTGTGTGTGGATGGTTGTTTGTCTCTATATGTCAGCCCTGCGATGAACTGGTGACTTGTCCAAGGTGACCCTGCCTTCGCCCGAAGATGCTGAGATAGGCTCCAGCCCCCCCAACCCCTAACGGGATAAGCAGTAGAAAATGAATGAATGAACATAATCCAGGGCAGGTTTTCAATCCACGTGATTGACAGAATGACCCCACTTTCGTTTCCTTTTTTTGTACATGCCAGTCATGCTGCGCTGACACAAGGACTGATTCCTTCTCCGTCGTACCATGAGAACCAGTTTCACACTTCTTTGATTTATCCATTATGTGTGAATGAAACTGACCACCTATGCTGCAACGCTGGAATGCAGTGACCATACCAACAGGATTTTGCCAGTTATTTCGGCTCCATCTGTTATTTTTAGCCACAAAGGAAAACATTCCTCCACTAATAGCTGCTACTGTGATAATACAAGGCCATTGCAAAGCTACGTGTGGCTCAGGCGGTCATGGGAAACCACACAGCTATTGTAACAATACATAACCAGAAGGTGGCAGGGCTTTGAGGTGATCTTATGGCCTTCAGGACACAAATGTAAAACAAAAAATAAGGTTTATTTAGGAGTGATTTTAAAAGTTTGGGGTGTAAAACATTTATGAAAAACTGCACTACCGACCATCTCAATTTATCAGTAAACAACATCCACGGCCCTCATGCTTCATGTCTTATTCTTCTCTCACCAATAATGCATTAAACTCTGTGGGGGGCTTTTATAAACACAAGTCACAGTGGATCTCTGTCCCATTCATTCCTCCCACAGCTTTGACTAATCTATTACCATGTTAGCAGCAGAACAGCAATTTACTGAGAAGAAGAACAAAAAGGAAAAAGGAGAAAGTAGCTGCGGCAAAAAAGAAGACACTTTCCTCCACTCCAAGAAACAGCAAAAAAAATAAACACAAAAAAAAATAATGGCAACAAAGATGATTCGCACACTGACAGCACCCATCTTGTCGACGGCACCAGATGCCAGACTGTGCCACTGAAAAGCTGATCATTGTGCGAACTCGTTCACCCGCCTGCCAGCCAAGGTCAACCTCTCCAAGCACTCACAGCTGTTCTCGTACACATCTGGCTCCACCGAGCTCCCCCTTACTGACTGCTGCCATTTTTACGTCTTTTATCTGCAGTATAAGACGGGAAGGGAAGATAAGAACCAGAGAAGAGACACCAGGCACAAAGGGTCAAGAGCCACTTATAAAAAGGCACAAAATGTTCCCAGGGTGCCGCTGCTGCATGCTTTAACCAGCATGCATGTCAATATATTGAATGTTATTTATTACTGTGATGGCGACAAGAACTAAAATAAGTGCTTACTAGGAACGTGCAGCTGAATCATTTAAAGTAAATTTCATCAATAGTATAATTATTACTTTTAGCATCCCTTCGGTAACCAAGGAATATCTTTCAAATGTACAGGAGTGCTCGTAATATTGTGGATCCACCAGGCCAAAAATCGCTTTCTGTTCAACTTTAATGCTGTTTCTCTGTACAACTGAATTTCAACCTTTTCAACACATGCAGAAAAAGTCAGTCTTCCAGTCTGATTCTAGTGCCATTTAGTGATCCCAGAACAGCCTGCAGTTGCGCATGCTAGGCTGCAACTCATCGCATTTTCACCATCAAAATATCTGAGTTGGTTAGCTTTTTAATTCCAGTCACCAGTCCCAGAGTCACCCAGGGTCAGACTTACTGATTTGGTATCTATAAGAGCTGACACCGCTAAAAGTGACACAGCTAAAAGTGAATAAGCAGCACAGGAACGGTATCTTGACTTTTAGTTGCCAATATACGTGAAGCCGCAAAGGTGCTGGATCCAACAGTTCCCATAATCCAACCTGATTTGTCATCAGAGCTTCGGTGCCTGGTTAATTCCATTGGTATTTAAACCTCACACCAACGGTTTTTATCAAAATTGTTTTCTCCATGCGTGTAGTTCAATGCCACGTCAAGATGACACTGACTTTTTTTTGTGATGACCCTAAACGCACATATTTTTGCAGTAGTTGTCACAACTAGTTCATTAAATAAAAATTAGTTGCCAACTACTTTGATACTTGTTTCAATCATTTTTAAAGGAAAATGACAAACCTTTTCTGTTTTCAGCTTCTAAAATTCAAGGTTTTGCTACTTTCCTTTCACATTTAGGCTGAGAGTCTTTGGGTTTTTGACTGTCAGGTTGGACAGGAAGCAATCTGACAATGTTTAAGATTTTATACACAATTGATCAAGAAAATAATCAGAATTGATATAGAAAATGTTTTTTCAACTCAACTTCTATCCAAAGCGGTGACTTGTTTCGCCTCAGGACGAAGCATTGTCATTCCTTCCTCGCCTAACCTCTTCACAATCTCTCTGCCATCACACAGTTGTAGGTTGCGGCCACCTTGAGGCAGCTTGGTTAATAGGAACAACACCTTCCCGGTGCCTCCAAAAACTCTACTCGGTGACAGAAGAAACTAATGACAATAACTTTCTTTCAATAGTTTCTATACCAACAGCCTCCTTTTGAAAAGTTTCAAAGGTGTCTGGAACTGCGTGATCATAGTGCATGAATTCAGCGCTGTGGATTCTGGGTATGATGAAAAGTGAAAAACAAAACCTGTACAAACTTCGAGGAAGAACAGAGAGGTGATGGAGACAACAACCAGATGAGCAGAGACAGAGGAGAGATTTGTTGATATACAGTATATCCATTGCAACTTTGACAGCGCATACACAACTTATTACAAGTATGAAGGAAGGTGTCATGATTGGTGCCAAACACCAAAACAACACACATAAAAACATCATGACACAGACATGAACCAATAGTATGTCTTCCAGCTGTTACCATGGAGGGAACGCACCAAATACCAAAACAGACAGATTATCAGCTTAGGACTCTAAAACGCTTATGGCAATCATAACACTGGTTCAGCTCCCAGCAGCCCCGGCCAGGGGTGTGTGCACGTCAGCATGTCAAATATCATGTGTCGCACACAATATCTAGCGTAGACCATGAGGTCGGCCCGCAGCGCGGACACGCAGTCAGTTGAGGGGATTAATGTAAAACAAGTACACACCAAGAGAGATGTTCTGATCTGCACGGAGAC
>KV751318.1:8552898-8569291 GCA_001698575.1 Mola mola | reverse complement strand
CGTAGTTTATTTGTATATCACTTTTAATGCAGACGTGCAGCTCAAAGTGCTTTCCAACAAAGGTTACACACAGCAAATGCTTCAAATAAAATGGACATATAAGCAAGAATAGAAAGTCAATAATTAAGACAGGAAAGTAAAAGCCGTAAGAACAAACAGATCAAAAAGTGAGCCTGTCAAACAATTCACTGTGTGTATTCTATGACATCTGGAATGCAGTTAGAGGACTTTCCAAGGCAAGAAGAGCTCTTACTTGAGGTGTGCGTCTTTTATCTTCAGTGGAAATAACAAAGGAAATCAACTCCACAGCATTTAAGAACACAGTACCACATACATTTTACGGTTAATGTGCAATCTTTTTCCCCTGCCCACTCAATAACTCTTAGACACAACAGAAACACGCGCTTATACTAAAACTGTAAAACCAGTTTATGTTCTGTGACTCACCAAACTCTGCATGCATACAGCAAACTGCAGCGTCGATGTAACGGCTGTGTTATCAGTGCAAACATGTATGTTCTGATAAGGGGCAGTCTGAGTTGGTAGGCACTGAGTAGGGGCTTTTTCTCACTCGTGCATTGCAAGAGTTGTAGCTGGTAAAAACAATGCGAACGTTAATTGCACAAACCTGTTGAGTTAAACGGGGCATGCTTTTCTGATGTTTGTCTGACTGAAGCTTGGTCTTTAGGGTTCACAAATAGTCGCTGATACTCCGGCTCATAGAGATTTGCTGCCATCTAGTGAATATTATCGTTACTAAAATGGTTCCACCCACTCTTGTCGTAGATAATGATTTGGACGTTAGTATTTCCTGCAGTTACATTTTAGCAGAGGACCTTAGGCCTTATCTGTGGCCAAACATGCCAGTTGGAGACTTCTGGATCATTCTTCCTGAATGGCATCATCGTTATAAACGAGCAAGGGGCTACATTAACGAACCCAAATTCTGCTAAAATGTGAAAATTGGCCTTTTCTGAAATGAATTCTCCATCCTGAGACACTGAGTGACTTGCATTCTACCGTAATAAGAAACGAGCAGTTATGGACGTGTATCTTCCTCATCGGCGCCGAAACAAAGAGGAAGGAGACACCCACACTGTTGACGGCCTCATTCCTCCAACACAAGCAGATCTGTCGGGCCTTTGGGTGGCAGACGCGCGTGGAAGGGAGTGTTGTGGCCTATGCGCTCCAGGAAGCCCATAAACGCTCATTACTGGCTCAACGATTATGAATCAAAGACGTCCTGTCACACATTTCAAAATAAAGTCTCTATCAAAGCGGTGCATCTGTTGTGATGCTGAGAATGTCGCCGTTTTCGGACGCCGAAACCTTATAGAATATTCTGTATACTGTAATATAATGATGATTCGCCACATAGGCTATACGAGGTCAAGTATGCTTGGCTGCATATACTAGAATTGTGAAAAGTTATCTTATTTTTTGTCAATTTAATTGAGGATCATGGCTTATAGGGTTACAGTGGAATATTCTAATATTTGTACTACTGTAAATGTTTGAAACACTTGACTTGTAACGAGTGTATAAAATATTAAACGTGTACTTTCTTAAATAACCAACAAAAAAAAAAAAAATCACAATATGTATTCAACGAATATTCTGATTCTTTGAGATGCTCTTAACGACTTCGACGGTCCTTCATATTAGGATATGCACTCGTGCGAAAACGTGTCAATTCTTTTTCATTCAAACGTTTCTGTCTTTTATTTTGAAAGCCAGGGCTACATGTTTCCGGTGCCACTCTAGTTATTTCCCGCTGACTTTGCGCAGCTCCGAACAGACCACCAAGCGCACCGGCAGCTCCAGTCTCTGCTGACTCAGTGCCTTACCAGCAGTTCCTTCCTGCTCTGAGACACAGCATCCAGCTGCCGACGCACTCTCCTCCAGTCACCCCGCCCGGGCACCACCGTACAGAAATGGCCAAGACCGCAGTTGGTGAGTTTTGCACCTAATATTCATCATGACTGATATTTTCTTGTGAGATTACAGCGGCGTCGCAGGTTCGAGGATGCTGAGAGGCTGTGGCGACACCCATGGCACAAAAGGATGCCGACGGCCGATGGGGGGGGGGGGAAGGGGTGGAACTCCCTTTAAAGTCAATTAAATCAGGTTTATAGGACTGAAGCAGGTCTTCATTTCAGCCATTAAGAGTCATTTTTGGCTTCATGTCTCCGAAAACGGCGCTGATCAGGTGGCGATTCGGTGTGCCAGATCCGTGACGCATATTTCTGGATTCTGGATGATGATCTGCCGAAACGATGGCCCGCGGGCACGAGAATTTTACGATTTTCCCGTGCTTCTAAATGAGCAGGGTTTTTGTTGTTGCCCGCCTGACGCACCTGCGCCTCGTTGCCTGACTCAGAGCCGTGCGGCATAATGCAGCGCCAGCGACCCCACCCAAACATCCCCGGTCCCCCCTCAGAGCGAGCCAGCCGCTCTCCACGGTGTCAAACACCTTCGCCGTGACAAATCTCCTCAGGAAAACTGGGACGTCTTTTGTCGCCGTGCGTTTTAAAGCCTGCCGAACCAATTTTGTAGGTGACCGCTGAAGGCATGAATGAAGGAGGGAGAGAGAGAGAGAGGAGGAGAGAGGGCGCATCCTTTCCCAGATTTTGCTCCGCAGTCGAAGGAAGAATTTACACCGTGGATGGAAATGAAGGAAGATCAGACTCCAATCCTATTAGGGAGGTGACAGAGTGTAAATGTGGCCTGTTATACTCCATAAGTGTGTTATTGTCAGGCCGCCGCAGTTAAAATGTGACAGGATTTGACGGCAGGGATAGGCCTTGTTTTTGTCTCAGCCATATCCACCATTAAGAGTGTTATCTTTGAGGCGTGTGTGTGCGTATCAGGCTTGGAAAGTGTGTCCAGCCAGATAGCCCGTTTGTTTTCCGCTTGACTAGTCACATGATGGATGGAAGGCCATTCAGATAGCCTTCAGCAGGGGGCCACAGTGTCTGTGCTAAACCCTGACTGTTATATTTATTCCCCTCTACTCCTCCTCCTCCTCCTCCTCTTCCTCCTCTTTCTCCTCCATGATGTGAGCTGTGGACAGACAGACAGAACGGGATGGGCAGGGGGTGCATACACTCTAGGAGAAGGCGTGCCTGTCTGCACCCTGCAGGTCATTGAGTTCGGAACAATATTTTCATTTAGAAGGCAGGATAAACACCTCCTGTATGTGATTTTTGGTTCTGTTTTTTTTTTTTAATTCCTTGCCCACAGGATGCATTAATATCTCTCAAACCAACTTGTGCCCATAGCCACTCCCATGTACACTCCCTGCACTTTTCCTGATCTTTATCATGCATACACCAATTAGGCTGGTCCCCTAAAATCAATTCCTTTATCTACAGAAACAATAGCTGCTCAGGTAATTGTAGCATGCATTTATCCTTAATGCGACCAGTCATGTCAGACTTTCAGCCATGTTTCTAATCATTTGCACGGCTGTTGTTGTAATGGACCATTTGCATTAAGCTCAAAAGTCATAATTCATCCTGGATCAGTGTCATCGATCAATGCGGGACACTCCCATTACCGGTTCAGATGACTGTAGGAGAGGTGACATCAATCCAGCGGCGATACTGTGCCATATGCTCATGATCAGCTTATCATTTTTGATCATCAGCGTCTGTTTGGGATGGTTCCAATGTTTTAATTCCGTCAAAGTTGCTGCTATCCTCTGGTTCTACGGAGCACATTTACATAGTTTATTTTTCCTAGATTTTTACTGAATCTCGTTTGCTACTTAAACATCTCACGAAACAGTATCCCTCTGCACTTTTAATGCGCCGAGCTGGAAACAATCATTTAAGCAACTGACAGTTACTCAATAGGCAACGGTGTTGGTAATGTCTCTGTCATTTGAGTCACTTTCAAACAAAAACACATATATTTTCATGTGAGAGCCTCTCAGTGATGAGGATCAGCTGTTTTTTTTGTTTTTGTTTTATGTGACAGTGAACTGAACACTTCTTGGGTTAGAAATGATGACAAGACAAAAAAAGAAGACATTTGAAAGCACCAAGCTGGGCTTTAGGTAACTGAGATGAGCATTTGAGCCACTATCTGACATTTTACAAGCCAAAAAGATTTATTGATTCATGGATTATCTCTAGTTGCAGCCCAACACTCATGTCCTTGGGTGTGGAGAAAACCTTGTCATCAGACCCTCCCTAGGTCTTCTGGGTGCCGTTTTTCATCTAATAGCCAATTTTGCTCTTGTAATACCTTCAGAATTTTATGGTTATATTGTTGCTGCTGTAAAGGGCCCGTTCTGCTCCCCCGATAAAGGCAAAAATACACAGAAAAATCAGTTTTTGCCTTGTCATAAGTGTCTTTTTCATCTTTTCAGCAAAATGACGCAAGCTTTTTTTCCATTTAACGATCCTCCTCAGTTTGAATTCTCTTCCTGAGCACCTTTAAGAGAATCAGGCGGGGAAGAAGAATATGGCTGTGGGAAATAAAGGAAGTAGTAGACAGAGGTGTGGTGGCTTGCACTAACACAAAATTGAAGCTCCCAAGAAATTCAGGGGGCGTAGGACAAAAAACCAAGGGGAAGGACAATGACAAATTGGATTGAGAAGGAGAACACGTCAGGAAAAGACGAAACAGGTCCGGGGCGTGCATGCAGGAGGTGCTGGTGACGCCTGCGGGGGAGGAGATGCAGTAGATATTGATGATCTGCGTTCTTTGGCTGATGGATTGAGAGAGGAAGCACAGTGTGTTGGCTCGGAACAGCTGGTTTAAACCACCCCGCCGGAGTGGTGCTGGTGTGGGAAGATCAAAGTGGCAATGACCCGATTTTGTCTCATCACAGGGCTGATTAAAGAACCTGACCCAGCGAGTCTAAAGCACAGCCGTCACAGCTGAACACACGCTGGTGTTTAGACGACCCCGCTGTAGTTTTCTGGATCTGTCATTTTTATGTTTCTAACACACTATGAGCTCATCACTGCAGAAGTTGAAGAATGTTTTCCCCCCTCAGGAGAAATGTAGCTGCAATATCATATTTTTTGCACAATAGAGAATCTCTGGAATATTTAGGATCGGGGATTTAAAAGAAACATCTCTCTGAGTTAGAGAGCCGTTTCGATTTAAGGTAAACAAATTAGATCAGAGCGGAAAGCTTTATTCATTTTTTGAATAAGAAAAAATGTTTGGGCCCTTTTAAGGGTCCAGTGACCCTCCCCAAATCTGCTTTATTGCGGTTCCTTCGCTATTAGGTTTCATAATTAAAAAAAAGGACTTTTAAAGCTACACTAAATAAAATGTTTAGATTTTTTTATTTCAGATAAAAGCTATAAAGTTTGGTTATCATTACAATAATAAAATAAAATACGAATAATATGATTAATAAATGAAGTCAGAAAAGGCCCTCAGCAGAACCTTGGAAACCACTGAAGAAGAATCTCTCCTGATCTGCTCTATGAGCACTTAACCCAAATTACCTGCTCCGCTGAAGTGTTAATGGTGTGAGTCCTCTGCTGTCGAGTAGGGCCGCTTGTGGGAGGAAATGGCTGCTGTGGTCTTGACATACACAGACCTTAATGAGCCCGTGACACTGCTGCTCCCCCTCTATTGTCAGCAGAAATGGTACGGTCCACTAATTACATATTAAAGTGCTGCCATCCACCTGAGGTGGCTGCTAGTCCCACTGCGAGCTGCCCTGTGGGCCGGTTTTTAATCCCCCCTGTGTGTCTGGTTATATCAGAAAGAAGAAACAATGATTTTAAAGTCCCGAACAGCAGTCGTTTTCTCTTTTCAATTCCGCTCCTCTATCAGCCCCTCTCTCCTTTCTGACAGTATCATTTTGTCATTTCTTTTTGCGTCCCTTGCCATGCGCCCCACCCTCTCTCACTTCCCCCCTCAGGGAAGGGGTTAACAAGGCCTTCAGAGAGTAGGTAGAGCTGCATCTGAGAGTTGATCACGTTAGCGTGGCGTCTGCCCGTCTGCAGGGCAGAGCGCAAGAAACAGAGAGGAGAAGGAGAGAGTGTGAGCACAGAATATGAGCGAAGAAGGGGATTTGGATCGATCATACTGTACACCGTATACCCCCACCATGGAGAGGCTCCTCACACTGAGTCTCATTTCTGGCTTTGCCACTGTATCATGAATCAGTGTGGCACACTCGGAGCCCTGCAGGCCCTGTGCTGTGGGTGAGGTATTATGCCGTACCATGACAACTGGCATGCAAATCCCCACTACGCGGATACAGCGGCCATGCATTAAACACAGAATGCTTCACAACCTGCAGTGCGTTGCAGATATTTTTGCTTCTGAACTCTGGCCTGAATTACACGTTGCGGGTGCCAAAAACACAACAATAAAAGAAATGAAGGTTAGACAAGGTTGGTCGTTCTACTCTTTTCTGTTTTCTCATCGTCTGCACTCTGTCCTTCCATATTGAGCAGGACGCAGGTTGCCAACTACAGTCAGTGCGTTGCGGTGCCAGCTTTGCTGCAGTGTTATTCGACAATAATCGGGCAAGGGGTGGACAGTCCTATTGCTGTGTTGTGCTGATAAGATAAACTCCAGGCTAAGCCACGGGCAAAGAAGATGGGAAACCCAAAGATTATCCAAATATCTCTTGTGAAACCTGGTTGCTCTGCTTTCTATTAACCTGAAACTGATCTGTGATGGGTTGGGGTTTTTTTTTTCTGCTGTGTTTGCTAGCCACAGAATGGCTGAGAAGCAATAGGGCGTTGGTCTGGGTATGTTAATAAATAATGGACAAAAAAGGAGTGCATAGCTAATGACGTGCAGAGAATCCATTGGGGACGCCAGCTCCTTGGCTGCTGGGGGAAATTAGGCCAAGTAAGGACACATCCATCTTGGTGGTCCCCTTGTGGTTTTGCTGAAAACAAAGAGCCCAAAATGCCTACAAAACCCAGAGCAGATCTGCTGCAAACTTCCTTTGATGAGGCTTTCTTTTTTGGGGGATTTTGATGAATAATTATCCCCTCAAAGTCTGGATGTTTACACCAAGGCCCATCTGTGGGGACGGAAGTGGGTTAACAGTGTTTCATCTTTTTGTATGTTAGTAGGTTAATGATATTTTCTCTTTGCGGTCGTGTGTTTTCAGTGCAATTTACATGAAGATGCATGTTTACCTCCACAGCTTACAAAGAGAAGATGAAGGAGATCTCAGTTCTGTCACTCATCTGCTCCTGTCTGTACCCAGAGCTCAAAAAAAACATCATGGGTGACTTTGAAGGTACGTGGCTGTCAGACTGACGATTTCTATTTTTATTCACTTTATCGAACGTGCTGGAATAAAACGTCACACGGAGACTTTTTGTCTGTCCCACAGACATGGACATCAAACCCATCAACAAGCGGGCCTCAGGCCAGGCCTTCGAGGTCATCCTGAAGCCATCCTCCCCCGTGTCTGATGTTTCCCACTGCATCACCAGCCCCCCAAAGAGAGACCTGTCTCTGGAGGACATCCAGAAGAAACTGGAGGCAGCTGAGGACCGGAGGAGAGTAAGTTTGCTTCTAATCACGTTTATTTATCCCAGCTGTCACGGTTCACATCAGTTAGAGCCACAAAACCATTTCTGACGAGAAGCTTAAGTTAATCCTATCACTACGTTTTGCATAAATAGTGAACCGCAGTTCCCTGTCTGATTTGTTTGGTCAAATGTTCCTCACCTTGATCGCTTCTGTTGCAAAACTGCCATGAAAAATGTGATCGGGCACTGGCTTATTCCTGCATCTCATTGATTTAAATTCAATGAAGTCTGTCAAGCCGCTGACTTCTAGCAACCCGCCACAAAATCAATATAACAGTTTGACAGATGTTTTTAGGACCAGATGTCCAACATTGCATGTCAGACATACAGTTTATTATATAAATTATAGCACCTGCCAGGAGAGGATGAGGTGGCCAGGAAAAATTCTCTTAGTCCAGACATCTTTATGCCTGAGGTTTATGTGTGTGTGTAAAAATAACTGACTCATGCTTGAGGTTTAAGAAAAATCAATCGGTGCAGTTAAGGTAAATCAGTGTCCCACTAATGACACTCACACTCTGACTCATTCTCCCTGCTTCTCAATTGCTTGTCCGCCTCCAGTCCCATGAGGCGCAGGTGCTCCAGGCCCTGGCCGAGAAGCGGGAGCACGAGCGCGACGTGCTGCTCAAGGCCATGGAGGAGAACAGCAACTTCAGCCGGATGGCTGAGGAGAAGCTCCAGCTGAAGATGGAGCAAATCGAGGAGAACCGGATGGCTTACCTGGCCGCCTTGATGGAGCGTCTGCAGGAGAGGGTGAGCAGTTTCCATGCACGGAGGCCATAAATCCAAGTGCCCTCTGCCCCAGATAATTACTGTACCAGATAAAAAACGTATAGGATTACCTGTCCAATATATTTTTATTTAATACAATCAGTAAGTTCTAAATGCTTTTTCTTGCTTTTTTTGCTTATAAATATGGACTGAATCTAAAAAAAATCAAATTTCATACTAACGATTTAATACTGTAGATTATGTTGTATGGTTAAAACGTAAAAATTTGTCTAAGTTTAAGACTTTAATAATGTGTAGATAGTGTGTCTGGTTGCTTGAGAACCCTCTTTAGCAGCATCCATTAGTCAAAGGCAAACTGTAGCATCATACAGTTTGTAACTTATCTCCTATACTAATCACTATGACTGCTCCATTTACATGTTAATACATGGATACATATGCGCTTCCAGTTAATATATCTATGCAGTTTAGAATGAGAGTAAATAATCCTATTGTGCTAATGTAATTGTGCAGATGGGGCAGATGGGAAGAGTTAGCCTTAAGGGCTTTCTGTCAGGCAGAATCCTGACAGAAAGTCTATATATTATATATGATATATTATAAACTGTCACAAATCAGATGGGGCCAACACAGCCTTGTGGTTACATCAGTTGGATTGCACCTAGGAGAGTAGGTTATATCCTGCATTAAGCTTTTTTTTTGGTAATTTAGTGTACTTTTATATTCTTTTCTTTTTATTATTCTTATTCTTATTCTTATTCTTATTATTATTAGTAGTATTAGTAGTAATAGTAGTATTCCACCCTTTTATTGCTGGCACACTGCCTCTTGTACAAAGTGGTCACTCCAGACAGTTTTAAGTTGTATGTACATACATCTATATGTCTGTACCCAGCAGTACAAAAACACAGCTGTGTCTGAGTTACGACAATGCTTGTGCAGCTTGCGAGGAGGAGACATAGACATGAGAAAGAATAGTCATGTGAAAGAAATGACATTTTTAAAAATTGACAGAAAATTTAATGAAAGGCACACTGGTAGAGGCAAAAATAAGGAAATGGTTCGGAGATACATACTTAATTTCACTCAGTGGAGCCCCTTAAGGAGAAGGTGTGTTAAAATAAGAAGCCCAGAGGTGTTTGTCAGGGACAATGATGACATTTTATGCACAGAGGGTTAAAAAAATGACTAAAAGGAGGGCATGAATGACCTGGAAACAACATCAGCTGTCACTGCAGAGACCAAAGTAGGGAGATGATGAAGTGAGCGGGAAAGAAAAACATGACACCCTCGATCTATGTGTGCTTCGTAGGAGAGGCACGCTCAGGAGGTGCGCAGGAACAAGGAGTTGAAAGAAGAAGTGACAGCATGAGAAGTTGGTTCAACATCCCACTTTCAAATCTCCCACCACCACCACCACCGCCGCCGCCGCCGCCACCTCCCTCGCTCCCCCGCCTCCCCTGACCTCTCCCCACCTTTTTCCACATGTCCCCACCTCTCCTCCCCCTGCTGTACTCCCCCATACTGCTATGAATCTACCACTAGCCTGAGACACCACCCCGAGACAGTGGGAGGTTCAAATGAGGTTGGGGGTAGACTAAAAGAAAGCAAGAAATAATACAAAGAAGAAAGATTAATGTCTCCCACCCACTCTTCCCCAAAAAAGGAATGTTTTTGCTCTGTTTGAACAAGAAAAAAAAAAAATCAAATTGAAAAGCAACAGTGGGTATTGGTTTGTGTAAATACTTCTTTTTTTGTTATATACAGTACGATACAAGCAGCAGAAGTATTGATTGCAGTGTGCCATTTTTCTATATAAGTTATCTCTCCTTGCATATATATGGATGTAATAATTTTTCTTCATTTCCATGTTTGTTCATTTCAGCCTGAGGAATCACTTCAGGCGTAGGTGTTTGTTGTGAGTTTGCCAGCTAGCTGATGTTTGTTGCGACTGGCTGCGTCCCCCGCGGGGCCCGCATCCTTGCTCCGTTCCGCCGCCCCTTCAAAAGCGCCGCTCGATCGTTTGACCCTTTGCAGATCTGGAGAATGAAAAATTTGAGTGATTTTCAATCTAGCGTTTGCCAGCAATTAGCAGAGGGACGTGCGCAGGGAAGTTGGAAAAGGGGGCAATTTGCTCCTCTGTGGGGGCTGCAGGCCATCGCTGCACATCCACTCCTGTGAGGTAGACGGTGATTGTACCACGGGAGGACACTTTAGCATTTATTGAGCCCATTCCCATCCATCTGCAACCTCTCCATCTCTCCATATGCATATATACTGTAGAAGCACTCACTTACACGCTCTCCACATGGGCAGGCGTTTAGCCAGTGTGAGCTAACTAAATTCTGTCCATCTGGCACTGGGAAGCTCACATAATAATTCTGATCAACGGCAGGCCTCTCATACTCCACAGAAACAGCCCTCAAAATGTATTTCCAATCATGCTTTACTGTAATATACAACACAACTGAGGTTAAAATGCATCTGATGAATGCTGGATAGTGAAAAAAAAAAACAAACCCCACTCCACCAAGCTCAGACTGTGAATCTTACACTGGAAACACAAATACACATTTCTCCATTTCATAGAGGGTCGGAATCAGCAGCGCCTGCTGGGATCATTGCACGCCACTCCGAGACGCTGTTAATGCCACAAAACGTGTCGGCGCAAGAAAGATAATGAAGCCATAAAGGGTATCGCTGCAACAATGATTCATGAACAAAGTATTACCATCTGTGAAGGTGCGTATGAGCGTCCAAATAGTTTGTAACCAGGGGTGTTGAAGCCTGAGGTTGAGCCCTGTTTGTCATGCACGCACTGTAGGCCCACGGACGTGTGTGTGTGGGTGTGTGTGTGCGCGTTTTAGAAAAGGGCAGGTAGATAAGTGAGTGTTTGTGCTGTGTGATATCGACCCGGTGAAGTTATGAAGCGTTACATTGTGTGACAGCGACATCGCAGACAGTGACTCTCTCTCTTTCTCTCTTCTGTCCATTTGAGTGTCCCCCCTCCCCCTCCACATATATCTTTGTGAGCAAGCAGTGGTTAATAAAGATTTGGGGTTCAGTGAATGAAACTGGCTGTTGAGTGTGATTTATTTCAGGTACCAAAATCAGTTTCCGATCTCTCGGACATCTTAAACAATATGTTTAAGATTAGAGCAATGACACATAAATTACCATGAATGATTAAAGATGCAGCTAATTATTTTTTCCTTGTGAATTAACCTGCTTTTTATTCTTGTTATTTTTTTTAAACAGAAATGATTTTTTTTAAATCAGTTGTATTAATTTTGACATATCAGAACACAAAAACATGAGAAAATGCTGCAATCTCTTCAGCCTCTCCTTTTTTAGGGTCTTTGTGGTGTTTAGGCTCATCAATATGACTTATTGACCCATTTCAATGGAAGCGAGACATTGTTAATGGTAATTAATTGTACCTGTGCCTTTCAAAATACCTTCTTCTAAAAAAGACAGAATGAAAACACATATTTAAGAAGCTTTAACCTGTGAATGTTTTACAGTGTTTAATAAATACATGATTAATCATACTTCAAAATTGAAGTATGATTAATTATTATGATAATTAATTCTTATGAAAATGAATTAATTTTTTCAAACGATACATTAATATACTATCCATTTTAGTGTCAACTCTTGCAAGAGTGATAAATGATATTTAGAGAATATGTGATGATCATGAGAGGACATTTTAAACAAAAATAAAGGACTGCAATAAAGATTTAATCACTGAAACCTCAAACAGCCTGAAGAAAAACCATATACAAGCAGGGCAGAGGTGCAAGGGGATGTACTTTACTGAAATTAAAAACTGGAATTGTCAAAATGGTTCATATAGTTTTCATCAATGTGAAATGCAGAAATAATGACTTACATTTTGGCAGCATATGTATTAAAGTGAGTGTGTATTAGTTTTTAATAATGATACAAAACTGACTGGTGTCTGGAGAGCAATGCATGCTGGGAATTCTCCTTAAATACTGATTATGTTTGTAAAATTTAGTGAACTCTCTGTGGTGCATGTGTTCGTGAAAAACAGATAGTTTAAGTTAAACTGATTTGATGCTAATCAAAGACATATGTTTACATTAAGTTGACTAAAGGCGAGTTGAGACGACTTTAGTCATGTGTGATTTTACTTTGTGGATTGAAATATTACACACAAAACATATGATACACATAAAGTAACAGGTGCATTTTGTTTGAAGTTAATGCTTCAATAATAATAATCTAATCTAATCAAACTCTATTTGTATAGCCCAAAATTACAAATTACAAATTGTCTCTCTGGGCTTTTACAAACTGTACAGATGTGACACCCTCTGCTCTTCGACCTCCGAACCAGATGAGGAAAAACTTAGGGGGGATCCTTCTTCCTCAGAGTGACAGATGTGCAATAGATGTCATATGTACAGAAAACAACAATAACAGATTAGTAAGAATGTATAAAACGATCTAGAAATCCAGATGTATTAGGAATCTATTGATCCAGAAGCAGGTGTTGCCTATTGGTCTAGGAGTCATAATGGTCGATGTATCCAGATTTGGATGTTCCTAAATAATAATAATTATTATTAAAATTCATAAGTGTTATACCGCATTCTTAATGGTATAACACCTTAAAATATTTAAAGAATCTCTATAACTTAATCTTTTGATGGAATAACATAACTTTTAGTAAAGTAAAGTTACTTGATTGTCTGCACATCTTCCCATAATGTTCCCGTGGTCTTAGTTGTTGAAATACTGCTTTTGACCAGCCAGGGGCGCCAAATGACAAGCTTAGCTCAGTGGGAATCTCATTGACCTTGCAGCTTTGGCTGCAGTGAAGCTTACATCACTGCCTGGCTCTGCACCATGCTCAACAATAAAACAAAATGTTAAGGAGAAAGACGAACGACATCAATGGGGGAGGGGGGAGTCGACGACATTCTGGCAAGTATGTAAACTTTCCGATTAGCGGGTATGCAGAGCCCAGAACAGAAGTTTCAGCTGGCGTGACCTGAAGTGATGGCAAAGAGAGAAAACTGCTCCCCGCACATGTCCTCTCTCTCCTTTACTTTGATCCCCCTGTCCCATTTCCCTTCTGTATCCCACTTCACGCTCCTTTCCATCTTCATCCTCTTCCAGCCTTCCCTCCCTCCTTCTGTCCTTTTCCACTATTTCCCACGCGCACTCGGGGCCATTTGGGCTCCTTTTGTCTAGGATATACCCTTCTTGTCAATGGTTTCCTGTGTACACACAGAGGGCTGCAGAGAGAAACAAACAACCACATCTGATAACGGGCGTCACCACGCTCTGGACACACACACACACAAAACTACAGGCATTGATATCAATAACCAAACAAACATACCATGCCTTCACACCCTCGGCCACAACCTGAAACACTCACACACAGACGACGCTAATGAAGCCACAGGTGATTTGTCTGAATTCTTTTATTACAGGGAAGTTGTCATTACCACCAGCCACAACTCTGAAAAGCTGAGAAATCTGATTTGTCTGCGCTTGCTCGTGCTCTGTACAACCATAAAATATACAAACTCATAGTGAGACATACCAGGAGACACTTAACAGAAGTCACTGAATTGATGACGCTGCTCCATTAGAAAAAAAACAAAACTTTTAGACAAATCACATGTGGGAAAAGTCGGCAGAACACATGTTTGATTGTTAAGGAATAGATTTACAGTAGTGGGAAGCATAAGTTAGGCTTAGACAATGGGGCACCATATGAACATAAGAGCTTGTGGACAAATCAAGTTTATTTCAGCCAAGCTGGTAGCTAACTTCTGTTCCCATTTAGTCAATCAAACACTTGGTTTCGGTTATTCCGCCCCATAAAATGCCGTAAAAAGGGGGACAACCTCAGGCCCCTCTTTCACTGGGTGTCTCAGCTCAGAGGGGGGGACAAAGAGGGACAGTTTCACCCAGGAACTTCACGGGCGGCGCCTGCTTGACCATCTGGGAAAGTCATCTCTGATAGGCTGGAAGCAGTGGGAGGGGGTGAAACTTCTACAGGGGTGGGCGGGGGCAGAAATCAATCACAATAAATCACTCTAGATGCTTTAGTTGCGGGCCTCCTTCCTCACACGTTTCTCCTTCATTACAAAACACGATACATCAGCGAGGAAATAAAGCTCTAGCTAGATGTGTCCAACATCATATAAAAATAGCACTTTCTCAGCTGGGAAAATAAAAAGTCTTGTCCTCTAGAGTCCAGCTCAGCCGGGTAGAGAGTCCATACGCAGAGTATCTTGAGGCTTTCGCGTCAGTCAGAAAGCTCCTATCTCCATACCCCAGGGTCTGTAGGGTTTGCCCACGCTGGATGTCGGGGTCGGGGGGCTGAGGGCAGTGGTGGGGGAGATGAGGGGAAAGGCGCTGAAGGTGAAGGGGAACGCCGAGAGCGGGGAGATGAGAGGAGGTGAGAGTTTGGAGGCCGAAGAGGAGACCAGGGCGTGGTGGACGGCGGTGGCAGCCGCAGTGGTTGGGGGAACCCGGATAGGGCCCTGATCTGAGTGGGGGCTGCCGCTGCGCCTGCCGGGGGCCTCGGCGACAGACGATGATGGAGAAGAAGAGGAGGAGGAGGAGGTGGACGGAGTGGAGGCGGACGACAGAGGGGTTTGCGGGCTGCTGGTGGCGCTGCGCGGGAGAATAGCCAACTGCTGGTGCTGCTGGTGCTGGAGGAGGAGGGGGTGGGCCAAGTGGGCAGCGGGGGAACCAAACGCGGAGCCCCACGCCAGGTGGCTCAAGCCGGAATGAGCCTCCCTCTGGCTGGCGTAGTTGTTGAGGTGGGAGACCAGGCGGAGACGCAGAGGGTCTGTGCTGTCCAAGCCCTCGATGATGCTCAGGTAGCGGGCCGTCTCAGCCAGGCACTCCCTGAAACCCAAACCGCGGTAGTCCATCGCCAGGGCATGGGCGTCAAAATAACCTGAGGGCAGGAAGAAGAAGGCAAGAAGGCAGATTAGTACAACAACCACCTGATGTTCCCACAAAGGAACAAGTTAGTCCAGCATGAAGCAGCCGCGTGTGACACGAATCACTCTGCCCCTGGCTTTAAAAGAGTAAAGAACAGGCAAAACAAGATGGTCACAACCAGCCAGACCAGTTTGAGCCTATTCATTTAGGAGGTGATTTATTTATTTATTGTCAACACTGACGAATGGACTCATGGGGAAGTCAGTGAAGGTGTTGGATCCGGACACACCTTTGCCTCCAGCAGCATGAAGCATCTTCAGGTGGTCCACAGTCATCTGCAGAATCTCTGCTTTCTCCAGCTTGGCTGAGCCCTTCGGACGCAAGAAAAAAGGAGCCAATGTTAAAAAAGTATATAAACGGGAATAGGAAAGAGCACGGTGTGTCCATGCCGTCGCTGCTGCTCACCTGCTTCTCGAAGGCGCTCGGGACGAGTCTGCGCAGCTCGCTCAGGCTGTTGTTGATCCTGTCACGGCGCCGCTTCTCAATGATCTGTAAAACGACACGATTTGGTTATTCTGAGATAGAATCACGCTCGAGGTTGTGCATTTTTTGGAGGGCTTTCTCTACGTTTGCGAGAGCGGGGCCTGTACTTACTCCTCTGCGTCTTTTCCTCGCCTGCACCTGAGTCGATGTGGTGGGAGACATGGACCCGAGAGGGGAACTCATGTTCCTATTCAGAAAAAGGATAAAAAAAACCAAAAAAAACCCACTGAGCTCAATGCACGTTTTTAATGGATAATTTGCGTTTTGACCCATTCCAGGTTGAACTGAGTGAATGAGGAATTAAAAAAAAAAAAAAAAGAAAAAAGAATAAATCAAAAAAATTACCCGTTCTCATCCGCGCTCTCCTTCTCCACCTCGATAGTCTCGTCCAGCTCGCTGTCCGAGGAGCTGAAATCGTGATTCCTCTTCATGGCTGGTAGCGCTGCGGTGGGAATATTCCTGTGCACAGGTTCGCCCGGAGCGCCTCGGTCTGGAGCGCGCAGCTTTCCCACGGTGTCATTTCAACCGTGGAGCCGGACCGGCGGGGGCGGGGCCTCGGGCGGAGGCGACCAATCGCAGAGTGCCTGCGGGTTTGAGTGACAGCGCAGTTGGCTCGGTCACGTCCCCCGTGCGCTTTGGGG
>KV751318.1:8523842-8538633 GCA_001698575.1 Mola mola | reverse complement strand
TTTTTTTTTTTTTTTTTTTTATTTTATCAGACGTGTTTTCAGCCAAGGAGAAAATCATTCATGTTAGCATGACACCGTAAAATTTGTGTACATCAGTGATTTTCAGGGATACACCCTTGTCTTGTTGCTTACTTTCCAGATAGGTGAAAATATTTTCTTAACTTATTTGTTTTTGTCTTTTTGCATTGTTTTTTCTAAAGGTGTACTATGTTGACCTTTCAGGGCCACCGCACCTCAAATCGCATATTCATTGTGGCTCAACCTGATCTTGAAATGCTCATATAGCTCATTTGGGAGGACAGCAACAAACAGCGTATTTGTTGCAGCCCTGGAACTGCTGATGTCTGGAGTCAACTGTTAAGAAAAACTTTCCCAGTAATATCAAAACATTTTCAAACCCATTTCAACATGTCAGCACAGAGTCATGCGGCTCTCCACCATTCAGTCACCAGGAAATTGTTAATAGTTAACAGGAAACAGGATCACAGTCTCAACAGGAAGCAATGGTCGGCCACTTTGGTGAAACCAAGCCTCATGGGAAACTGGCAGACCTTGAAAAAGTTATTCGTCATTCGCATCAACGCATGTCAAATGCACCCCATCCTATTAAAATGTGCTACTTGCAAGCCTGTGTTGTTATATCAACCATCACAGAGGGTAGATTTCACTTTTGAAAAATGTTATGATTGCCGAAACTGTTCTATTTTAGTTATTTGTCGAGGGCCTCATGGTATTTGGGACATGCCATGTGAAAACATGCAACAGGCTCGGCACTATCCCTCGTGTTTATGTTTGTATCGGGTGCCTTTACGCTGTGTTTGTTATGCCTGAGGATGGAAATAGACAGAGGCTGGAGTTTCGCACAGGAAAGGCTTTCTTGGAGATTCGGAGCTGTCACTGCAGGGGTTAGCGACTGCAAAAACCGCACCGACACTCTGTAGTCCACACCCGCGATGGCGATCGGGTTCAGTAAAGGGATATTGTGTGCATTCAGTCAGTTTTAATTAGACACAAGTGTACATAACAAAGAACAAAAGAGAGACGGAGAGAAATAATCAAAGTCACTCGACATAAGGAAGCTTGATGAAAAATCAAAGTTGTGCCATTGCTGCATTGACTCCAGATCCCTTATTTAGTGCTCGGTGCTCACCACACATATTTGCTTTGTAGCAGTTTCACGATTCTCATGAATATTTGTGAGCTTGTTGCTGAGTCAGAGCGGGTTCCTCTCTGTGTACATTTGTGTGAATGTGGTGTGCGGGTGAGCACTGTTGTGGCTGTTGAAGCATACTTCTTATGGGGGCACGACATCAGGAGATGGGAAGAAATCAAGTGGGCGGTGGTGTGTTTGTTGTGTGCGTGGAGAGTGTGGGAGCGGGCCGGAGACGCTGAGACAAACAAGAAGCGAGAGACACACAGAGCGGCGTTTAGAGCAGCCGTGTGCAAGTGTGTGATTAAAGTGTCAAATAAGAGAGTCAGAGGAAGAGAGAGGAAGAACGTTGGGCCACATTGAGCTGTAAATATAACAGGAAACAGTGAGCGCAACACTGTGCACACATGCGTTCCATGTCTGGGAGTAACATGTACAATAACGAGTTACTTATTAAAATGTTGATGATCTCAAAGGATTTACATCTGAATGTTATTTTAGTAATCTACTTATATGTAAAAACTAATATTTATTCGGTTTCTTGTGCTTCTCGCCTTTTTTGGTCATGCAAAACACTCTCAGGGGTCGTATTTAGGTGTTTATTTCATACCTATTCTTAATTTTCTTTTGTTTTTTATGTTTCTTTTGTGATTAGTCTCTATACATTTCATTCAGGCTGCACCCCTCATTTTGCTATTTCCTGGTGGTGGAGCTCAAATACACAGTTATTAATTTGACATGTTTTTTTTTTTCCTCCCTAAAAAAAGGAATTATTTAAAAATATATGTACAAAATGAAAATTCAGCTAAAACCCATGATCTGTGCAGAATACCCACCCTTAGTATAAACACGAGTCCCTGCTCGCACAATGATGCAGCAAGCGATCACTTTCCCACATTGCGGATCACATAAAACTAACTGTCGTGCACTCGTTTGGCCTTGAAGGACCATTAAAATTACTGAAAAAAATCATATTTAAGTTAATAAAATGTTATTTTAACACTTGTGCTGATTTACAGTGTTTCACCACAGTGTGTGACCGCATGTGTGTGCGTGTGTGTGGGCTCTGTAGTAGCAGCTGGCTGATTATACACGGCTGATGTGTCCCTCATGTCCAGAAGCTGCCGTCACACTTCCTGTATTTGGGCCAGTATTACATGATGTCACTTCCTGTGTTCCTGTGTCCTCATATTTGTGTGTGGGGGTGTGGGTGTGGACCGTGGTGGGCCCCAGCTGCAGTGTGCTCTCTAATGTCCAAGTTGCAAATAAATGTAAATAACATACACACATAGAAAAATGGACAGATATCCCTGAATGCTTCATCAAAGCACAAGAACTTCTTCCGCACAGAGTTGTTGTTCATTAATAACTTGTGCTGGCAAAGGACAGAAGATGGAAGTTTGAAGTTTATTTTGGTAATTTTTTCAATAAACAAGGTGAATTCAACAGGCAAAAAGACAAAGCTTCATAAAGTGATACAAGGGTGCAAGTTGAAGCTAAAGAACTTCACATCTGCCCCTCTCACTTCCATGACACGTTTACCAAATATAAATCCTTAAAACCTTTATAAAATAATATCTAAATTTTTACACTGAATAGTTTTATATTTGTCCATTATTGTGCATCCATAATTACAGCCTCCTGACTGGCAAGAACTGATTCTGAACGTTTGTTTTTATCTCTTGTGCATGAAATAAACATGTTCCTCTCAAATCATACTGATTTTCTCTCTTTTTGAACAACGTTTGGATAGCTGTTAAATTTTAACTTTGTATATCATTTGTAGGGTATTTTTGATTTTGATTTTCAAAATAATGACTTGGTTATAATTCAAATGGCTTTGGAGGAGAAACAAATGAATTTGTGCTTCTTTTATATGTATTTCTCCACACCTCTACACATTTCTTTATTCTCATGAGTGTTTTTCTCCACAGTATCCTAAAACAGAATGGCCTTTTAATAACTATGGTTGGATAGGTCATATCCTGATCGGTTGTTATTTCCAGTTAGTACAGTCATAACAGATGTGGTGATGTTGACTCAATCCCTATTTTTGCAAGCATCTTTTTCTATAGATGTATCAATTTATTATCACTTCAAAACATTACAGATGGTTTTGAGTCGCACAATAAAAGTTATCAATGTGTCACACCCACAGTTTACAGTTTTTCTAGATCACTTTCAGAATCTTAGCCATAGGCTTAACCCCAAGCAAAAAATGGCCAAAATGGCATATTTTCTTACAAAAAAAGAAAACATGCAGATGCCTTCCTTTTGTAAACGACCCAACTTGTGGTCAAATTAGAATATTACTCAAATCAGTCAATACACAATGGACAACAAAATGCAAGATTTAACTATCAGTATGTAGAGATCGTGTGTGTTCTATGCTGTGCCATTTGATACTGTGCAAAGATGTAATACTGTATATGCCAAAAAAGTCAGTCAAGCATATCTCAATATGACTTGTATTACCCCCCAGATGATTTTTTTTTTTTTACTAGAAATAAGAAACCTGCTACACTTTGCCCTTTTTACACTTTGAGATACCCCACTGTGTATTCATTAACTGTCACTGACATGTGAGATCTCAGTACTGTAGACATCTGGACAGGCAGCTTAGAAAATGGTTAAATTTGTGAATATACAGTAGGTCTATCTATATATAGACGACATCATGGAAAGTACATCATGGCATGAAAATGACATTTCCTCTTAAAAGCAGACACGATATTCAATATAACCCGCAGTAAATCACAGAGTTTACCGAGAAGTGAGAATAATGACAAAAAGCTGAGTCATCCTGACCTCAGCTGACATGCTCCTGTACAGTAGGAAATATTGCTTAGCCATGGTGGCAGGAGAACAGTAAGTATGCCGTAGAATGTTATTTCTAGACAAGTGTTTAACAAATATGAGACGTCTGGTTTGGCAATGGATGTGAAGTCACTTTATACAAACAAAGATTTTCAGATTCTAAACATGTAATAAATCCCCGAAAACCAAAACACTTCCACAAATTGTCCAGTCTGGATCAGAAACCGGCATTTGGTTTCTTCCTATAACAGCACCAAAAAGCCAGCAATAAAATTGATCAGTGTCGAAATAAAACTTTAAATATACTATACGACAGATTATTAAGCCGACGCAAACTGTTGATTTATTAGGGAAATTATGTGTTTAGCATTTCTAGTTATGTTGAAAATCGTTTTGTGTTCCAAATCTATAAATTCCTCTATATAAAATATATGTATCTTTGCGAAGATGCCAAAATTAAGTTAGTTTTATCCATCAAATACAACAACTTAACAATCTACTAAGTGTGTTTTATTTAGCCTTTTCCTTCGCGTGATTCCTTGTTCATTCATAACTTGTTGGTGCCGGCGCGGTGACGCCTTCCGCAAGCTCTGTGGTCAGTCACATGTTCGTCCATGGACGCTGGAAAGCCAAAGCATTTCATAATAAAACATCATCCATCCGTCCATCCATCCATCTCCCTGTTCTCTTCCCTTCAGCTCTCCCCTCATCTAGCCGGACCTTGTTAGCGTGACCCTGTTTCAGAGTCTATGGTTGGCAGCCGGGCTGCTGGGACATGTGGTTCAGCGACTGGGGAAAGTCTGGCAACACGCTCTTTCCTCTCACACCATTTATTATCCGGACAGGGAGACTCTCAGGACCGAGGAGCCAGGAAGACACACATTCACACACATGCACAGGGAGGAATAGAAGAACATTCAGTGTGAGAACTTCAGTGGAGTCTCTTCACCAGTCACACAGATGTTCCTCTTGGCACCTCTGCAGGTTGCGGTGGGGCGGCACAGGGGGCCTTTCTGGGGTCTGCGGGGCTGTCGAGGGCCAAACAGGGCCCCAGAGTCTGGTTGAGAGCTTCCTTTGTGGGACACAAAGCATTGTCTGTGCTGGGAAAGGCCATGAGGATGGGAACACCGCCCAGAGCTGGACACTGAGCAGCGATTCTAGCCCCGTGCGTGTGTGTACGTGTCTGTTTATTTGAGACGGTCTGAGTGTGGGAGAGAGAGAGAGAGCGAGACCTCACATATGACACACACACACACACACACAGAGATACTCCAGAGTCCGATGGAGGGAATTTCAGTGAACTCGTGGAAATGTGTATGAGGGTGTGAGAGAGCAGCTACGGTGTCACAGAGGTCCACGTCCTTCATCTCGGGTCTCATCAGTCTGCGCTCAGCGTTAAACGCAGCAATGTAATTTCTGCTGCTAGGTCTCTCAGTAGTAAAGTAAACTAATCTAAAGTACTGTGGGATCATGGGACCGGTTCCTCATTAAATGACCACTATTTCCAATGAAATCTGAATTGCTTTCAGACCAGGAAATATTTTAATGCTTTGTCCACATTGCGTTCAGCTCTGTTGATTTTCTAGTCTATCTTATAATGCCTGAGAATCATTGTGGCGGACGACCAAATGAAATGTGCCGTGAACTTGAATAACATAATAAAATAACCATTTTGGCAAGAACAAGCAGTGTAAAAACAGATGTTCCCAATAATATCAAAAACAGTTCCGTTCCATTCAGGTCAAGCAAAGTCAGTGTTGTGATTGTTTTCACTGGATAGACTCTGGCACCCTAAATAGACAGAACTTTAATAATAAATGTTATTTATTGCACCCATGTTCACCTGCAACTTCATGTCAATATAGCTGCCATTAAAAGGGTCCATTTAGGCTATAACAAAGATCATACAATACATGATCATCAGAGAGAGGTGAGGCAGAGTCCTGTTTGTATGTGTGGTGATCTATTAGTTATTGTTTGTCTTCTCTTCTCTCCATGTGTGAATTATCAAAATGATTCAAAAATTCTGGAATGGATCACTACCAGACTTCACAAGCCATTTAATGTGTTCATGATCTCGGTTTTATTGAGTTTTGGAAAATTGCAGAGCAGAAACAATTGAAAAATTGATCGCGCTAACAGCACAAAGTGTCACCCAGCTAGCATCATGTTAGCTGCAATAGCTCCCTGAATGTTTCTCTGTTTTGTCAGTACTGAGCCACTAATCTCTCAATTTTGGCAATTATTTTCTCGGGATTATTCATCAATTCTTCTAAAAGTACTTTTGTTGAAGGAAGATAAAAGCTTCTGGATTTGCTAACATTTAGCTTTTCGAACTTATTAGTTTGCTAGCTCTAGCTGTGAGTTAGCAAGCACATTAGATTTATTGATAAGGTGACAAAAAAAACTGCGAATAAAATCAGAGGACATATTTGTAAGACAACTCTCTATATGTGAAAAACATTCTTTTTGTATTTTAGAGCATTTAAAACTCAGAAGAAATAAAAGTAAAAGCAGCAACACAGCTATGTAAGCTACAGTTTCTGTCATTTTATTTCCTCTTTCCCATGAGAAAACCCTCGGCTAAAATGTTGTGACCAGGTCTATGCAGAAGACTTTGTCGTTAAAAATTGGGGTATTAGATAGGAAAAGGAAAGGAAAATTAATAAAGTTAAGCAAAAAAAAAAACCCATCTTGATGGCCATAAATACTTTGTTTTATCCCCAAATTGCAACCTAAATGACTGGTTTTGCTTTTGCTTGCCCTATGAGATTATGTAACATGTAATAAAAAATGGTCATTTGAGAAATATGATGCCATAATAATTTTTTCAACAGAAATAAACATCAACAGCCAATTAATCGTAGGATAATGCTGTCACTAGAGCCATATCAGACAGTCTAACAAGCAGCCCCACCCAGCATTTTCTTTCAAATATGATAAGATATGGTGATGATGAAGGACCAGGAAGCATGATGGCTATTTAAAGCCAAAAGATTGAGCCTGCATGTACGTGCGAGTGTGAGTACCGGGGCAGAGTAGGGGTTTTAGGGATGGTGGGAATGGATGAGGAATGTCAGAAAGCCAAAGAAGGGGAAAGAATGAAAACAAAAAAAGCAAAGAAGTGGTTTATGCCCGCAGAACAAAGATGGAGAGAGGGTTTTTTTCTTCTTTTTTTTAAATTGGCCTTTTCTTTCGGGTCCCAGACTTCGTGGCTGACAGGAGGAGACAGGGGGGACAGAGGAGTGCGTGTAGTCTCTCTCCAACACATGTACACGCACACACATAGACCACAAAGACAGTCCAAACAGCTGAAGACTCCAGGAACATGTTAAGAGAGTTTTGAACCGAGATGATGTGGGAACCTTGATAAATCATCATCATCTAATTACTGTTACCACAGCTCTTTTACTGGCTAAGCTCATTACACCGAAACAAAACACACTCACACACACACACACGCACCCACACTACCAAGCTCTTAGAAAAAGTTCTGAAAACACGCACAAAGCTGTACTTCAGGAAATGTGAACATCAGAACAGATTGGCCCTGGGCCCTGAAGTTGTCAGTGGTTAGTTGTGTTTTACATAAGACAAGCCTGACCCCTGAGCACTATTGAGAATATGTGTGTGTGTGTGTGTGTGTGTGTGTGTGAGTCAGTGCATCCACTTCGCAAACCACCCTGGAAAACCCCGCTCCTTTAAAAGCCATGTCTGCAAACCCTGAAGAGCTGCTGCATCATAGTTTATTCAGCTATTTCTGGGAGGCCAAATCTTTTAGTATTCAAGAAAGCAGGAAACCTGGGAGAGTCTTCAGAGGTTTAGTTGCTCACAGGGACGCTGAAGGAAAATTCAACGTTTCAGGTGCTGTTTTGCCCAGTGTTAATGAGAGTCATCAACCCAACTCTTTAAGAGAGGAGCATCTTTTAGTCCCATGAAGTAATAACTTTATCCATAATCATCCAACACACTCACATTCCAAACAAAAGACTCAATGTGCAAATTTTATTAGTATGGCCCAAAATCCAAAATTACAGTTTGTCTCACAGGACTTTTACAAACTGTACAGATGTGACACCCTCTGCCCTTCCTTGAACCGGGTGAGGTAAATCTTTTTTGAAAAAACTGAATAGGGAAAAATAAGAAACCTCAGGAAGAACCACAGAGGAGGGATCCTTCCTCCTATGACGGACAGGCGTGCAATAGATGTCACATGTACAGAATGCAACAACATGAAAATAACAAAAATATCAAATTATTGTCACATTGAATATGTGAAGTTCTTTAAACTTCCCATATTCTACATGTTAAAATATGTCAAGTCCATGAGTCCAAGAGCAGGTAAGATCCATAAATCCAGAGTTATGTGTAGTCTATTGATGTGTAGCAGGTGTAATCTGTTGACCCAGAGGTATAGTCCATGGATCCAGATGGCGCTGGGCCATCCAGACCAGGATCCCAGCCACACAATCCCTTATCCTCTACAGAAAAATGCCAGGCGTTCTGGATCAGCTGGAAAGTCTTTAGAGTCTTGATAGTGCAGTCTGATAGTAGAGAATTACACTATTTCAGCCTGGAGGTAAAAAAATGTGTGGACTAATTCTTCTGCATCATTTTGAGTGAGGAAATGTTGGATTTTTCTAATATTACAAAGGTGAAAAAACGCTGATCTTGAAATTTGCATTATGTTAGAGTCAAATTACAGATCTTGAGCAACGATAATTCCCGATAATTCCCGGCCAAGGTAATCTCTTGCAGCGTGAGTATACCATTTGATAAAGTATTCCTGAGGACCAAGCATAATAACTTCAGTTTTAGCTGAATTTAGCATTAAAAACAAACAAAATTACAAATCATCCAGATTTTTCTGTCTTTGATACGAGCATGAAGTTTAGTTTGCCTCCTGGTTTCATCTGGCTTCAAGGACAATTTTAACTGCGTGTCATCTGCATAGCAGTGAAAATTAATAGAGTGGTCTCTGATTATATTATGTAAAGGAACCATATATTGGATGAATAGAATTGGTCCAAGTACAGAGCCTTGTGGAACTCCATTACTAACTTTGGTGTATAGGAATGACTCATCACTGAGATGTACAAACTGATATCTGTCTGATAAATATGCTTTAAGCCAGCTTAATGCGGCCACTTGAATGCCAATTAAATTGTCCAGTCTTTGTGTAAGGATCTGATGGTCGATGGTGTCAAATGCGGCACAAAGATCTGAGATTCCATCCGATGCAGTTAAAGGTCATTAGTAATTTCGACCACTCCTGTTTCTGTGCTATTATGCATTCTAAAACCTGACTGCAAGACTTCAAATAAACTATTGTTATGCCAAAAGTCACATAACTGATTAGCTACCATTTCCTCAAGAATCTTGGCGAAAGAGAGGGCAGATTAGAAATTGGTCTCTAGTTTGCTAGATACTCAGGGTCAAAAAGAACTTTTTAAGGAGAGGCTTCTGTTGGTTTATGTCAGTGCTTCGAGACACTTTTGTGTAGACCTATAACTGATACATGTGTGTACCAGCTTTCATGAGCATATATACAAGGCCTGGGGGCTACAGTTTAGGGTGTCCTACTGAGCCATTTTGCCACACCCAAGTCTGCATCCCATGACCAAGTGTCATTTTCACCAAGATTGACAGGTTTGCACATTTCTGAGTTTGTCATGGCAAGCACCTAAAAAATGGGCTAAAAGTAGCTCCAGAAAAAATTTCAAATAAAAAGATTAGACTATTTTCCACTAATTGAAAAATAAATCAGTATAAAACAACAAAACTGATTGACTGCACCATAATGATAATTCATTTAAAAAAGAACAATGAAAGTAAAGCAAACAGTCAATAAACAGTAATCAAACAGAAAAAGAGTCAGACAGGCTGCAGCAGAACTTTTCTCTGAGCCTTCTGTGAAAGAGCTGGAATGTTTTCTTCTTTTTGACTTTGTGACATGTGAATTGGAGCAAGACTTTAACGATGTAATGGACAGTGTCGAGAGATTAAATAACCTGGCTACTACCGTTCTTGACAACATCAAGAGAACAAAATCAACTACGTGTCCATGTCTCAAAATACATCACATTTTCCTACCTTGTCTGTAAAGTTCAACCAGAAGTTTATATTTTTACTGGGTGGCTGCCGACAGTGTCTCTGCAGTATCAACTCCGGCAGAGCAATCTTGTCCGAATGACGTAAAATGTGCTGTTACTGGTATACCAGCATGTAAAACTTACACAGACTCCATGTTCACCTGCAAGAGATGTATCTATCAGTGATGGGCTTCATCAGTATTTTCAAATAAAAGTCTCTCAGTGAAGCTTTTATAAATGTAAAATTTCAGTGCAAAGTTGAGTGTCAGCTCCGGGTCCTCAACTACTGATGTGTAGGGCTCAACCTAGCACGAACTGACACCACTAAGATTTTTAAGCGTAGAAAGCAAATAAAATACAGAAGAAGTGGCAATATGCCTACACATACACACACAGAGCCTGCACAGTAGCACAGTGGATGTTGTCAGCTCAGACTGCTGCATCTCCGGTTGCACTGTCTCATTTCCACATGATGAGAGCATAATCCTTGCAGGTTCCTGCCTGCTGCTTTGTTTTCCTCGCCGTCTGACTCATCCTTCCAACCTGTGGGAAGGAGGGAGACATGTACTGTGTCTCTGTCATAACATAGGATTACTGTCTACTATATGGATGTGAAAGATGCTCCGGAGTTTCAGACCCTCTTCTGTCTTTGGGTTCTCTCAGATTGCACTTTTGGTCTCTTGAACATTATCGCCTTTCATTTTCTTTTCTAAAGCCTCTCACTTTGCACAGTTTACTGGTTTATGTTAAGATTCTTACTTTATGAAAGCCTTTAATGTGTTTTATCATATGATCAAAATACTACAAAATATCGTAACTATCAGTTTTGAACAATTTTATCACTTTATCGCCACTTTGTTTCTAATCCAAGTATCTCCCTTTGTTAACCTCTATCAAAGACTTTCAACAAGTAAAGATGCAAACATCCTCCTACTTATAGACAAGATTTTATCATCCCTAATCTCCTTGTATGGTCTTTGTCTTGTGTTATTGCGGCTTTTCCCAATTTTACACACACAAAAACTAAAACTATGCACACAATTCAGAAAAAATCAAGCGCATATATCAACAGTGTGACTCCAAACTGCTCAACTCCGGGCACAATTCCATTCTTAAATATTTCTCACTCAGTCAAATATCATTCTAAATCAGAGGTTTGGAACTCTCTGAACACAAATATCATCATTTAGCACACTTTGTTCACTTGGAAACACGGGCCCTCAAAATGCAACATCCTGATTAACAACTAGTCACACTAGTCAACTGTTTTACAGTTCAGCTGAACACTTTGTGCAGTTTGGTAGCTTTTTGTATCCGATTTTCATTTTGCAGTGTTTGTCATTGTAATTTAAATTGGTGCCATTATTGTTTTGCTCCATGCTATGTAAAACATGCAATATTTGTGTTGCATATAGATGTATTACTGTAACTGCTATTTGAGTACAAACAAATCCTACACTTCACCAAGATGAAAAAAATCTAACTTATTTCCACATATCGGCATGACTTTGAATATGTAACATGGCCTCAAAAAGTCAAAACATGCATGAACACTTGTTTGAAAGTGATTTGGATTTATCGCATTAGTGTTTATCTGATGCTCTGTAAGAGGTATGCATGTAATAGCTGTGTGTATTGTTTGGATGGAAGGAATTAATTTCAAGAGGAGAGTGTTGTGTTTCATATTGCAAGCGATTTGATGAGTTGTTACAAAGTTGTTAACTTTTTTTAAGTTTGTCTTTAAACTGTAGAACAATGAAATAATAATTTAAAAAAAAAACCAACATGTATGTTCTTAAATGCTCTTTTTTGTCTTGGAGTTTCTGCCCCTCAGTTTCCGAAATCACCAAGAATAGTCTGTTCTTCTTCTCATCCCAACCTTCTCATTTGTTCATTCATCGGTGTGAACCCCAGGTCTTATCAGCTGGCACCTGCAGTGCTGCTCAGCTTCAGCCGGCTGAAGCCAGTTGAATCGCAGCTCAATCACTGCAGGATTACAACAGAGTTTAACACTCGATCTTTCAGACTTTTTGATCCTGCCTTCCAACACATTAACAATTAACCCTGTGGGAAATGACAAGGGGAAGACTTTGCTGATGGTGCAATGATGCAACTCTGTAACATTGTAGGGGTAGGTTAATAAAGACCATTTTGTTATGATAATCCATATGCAGCCTGAAGCGATACATAAAATCCCCCGCTCGTGTCTCAACAATATTTGCAGCACTGTGAAACTATATCACACTGATTCAAGATCCTACATGCTGCCGCGGAGCTACAGTGCTCAATTTGCCTTTTGGGTGCAACATCAACAGGCACGCTGTTTTCCTGGGTGCCAAAAGGGCTCATCAAAGCACACAGAAGACCTTATAACTCATCCTTTACAGCACCAAAACTTTACCTGCACCTGCACACATCACCCAAACTGTGGGATCCCAGTGGAACGGAAGGAGAAGTGAAAAGAGTTTGTGTGTTCCGTGTCGAGTTTGACGTGTTTTTTGAACTTTGTGTTTTGAAATTGTTTCTTCACCCCGGGAGTGGAGATGTGACCACCTAAACAAGGCTGGCAAGAAAAACAAATGAAGGTCAGCGTATTTTCATTTAAAAGAAAAGCAGGAAGCTTTGAATGCAACGCACACACACACACACACACACACACACACACACACACGCGCACACACACACACACACACACACACACACACACACACACACACACACACACACACACACACACACACACGCGCACACACACACACACACACACACACACACAAACACATAGTATGTCATCCAATTTAAACAAACATGAGGCCTCACAGACCCTTACAAGGCCACGTTCACGGTTACTGAGGCCACCAGTCGCCTTCCATACACACACATGCATGTGCACGCATCCATTGGCCGGTCATTGTTGTGCTACAGTCACACACACACAAAGCCCCTCGATGCCTCTACTGTTTCAGCTGCATGCAGTCAGTAATGCGTACAGCCACACAGGGGAGGCCTTGTGTGCGAGGGGCTGTGACAACTGCAGCAGTAGCTGCACGGTGACCTTTGACCCTTGACAGCATGGGAAAGTGGGTGCACTCAGCTGTCCTGACCCCAGTGGGGCAATTTACCCCCCCACAGTAATGGTTAAAGGATAATTAGGCATCAATAGGAAGACACCCACAATGGCCAGCGAGGACACAAGTGGACACAAGCACACGGAAGAGAAACATCTGAGCATTTGATGCACACAAGCACACACACTGTCACTGTCAAACACACACAATTAGATCATTGTAATGACCTCTGCTGTAATGATGAGTTAGCGTTGAATATAATGAGGGCAAAAAGGGAAAAGACTTCACTCATTAGTCTAACTGACCTTTCACTAAGCATCACAAAATTCACGTTTTGGACTGGTTTTGGGTCACAGAATGGATCATCTGTTGGAACAGCGGAAAGGAAGAGGCTCGAACTGAATAAAAAGCCACATAAACACTTCCATGTTAAAAGTTCTTTTGCCAAGAGTTTGTTTTTATTTGAAACTCTCAAAGAACTGGATGTAATTACACAACCAGATTGTCAGAAAATAAGAAATAAGAACTTTTTTGAACAAGATAAATGGTACAGTACACTGAAGCGGCAAACTAATGAAAAACTAATTGATGGGGCCTTTTATGCCCAGCTTCAAAAGTAATGACCAATAAAACAATAACAGACTTTGCATGTAGAAACAGTCTGGTGTTTTTGATCACATCCCACGCAAACAGCGGACCTGAAATCTTCAATCGGAATGAATAAATGTGAGCATGTAACTGCAGCTATAGATTAGCGACTGTAGCTTAGTGAACTGTCAAACTTCGGATTTTGTGGGCAGAAATTCAATGTTTGAAGTGTAGTGTCTGTTTTCACCTTTCTATAAGACCAAAAAAAGCATAGTGAATAAAAGTCGTGCATCAGAAAGCCCCCCCCCAAAAAAAGAGGGGGAGATGCCAAATGTGGGGAATCGGGCTAACGTGAGAAACTCCTTCCAGCTTTTTCTGGGGATTGAAAAGGCTGCACGTCAGCCACCCGCGCCACGACTGAGTTACATTTGCTAAACACACTGGGTAGTCCCCATCCTAAAAGATCTGAAAAATCTAAATATGAACTGAAATATGAAGCAGAAGCAATAAGCTGGGCTAGCTAACAAGCATTACACTGCAAAAACATTATTTCAAGGATTTGGCCTGACATGCCGCTTTTTCTCAGCTATATCATGTAAGTTTGTCAATGAAAGGAACAAAAGGGCTGGGTTTATGCTGTTATTTATATATTTCATTTTATTTTTTTACGCTTTCTTTTTTATTGTTCTTTATATTACATTCTATGTGAACACTGATTAGTTTTCAGTAAAGCACAAGCTGTCAAAGTGTTTATTGTTTTCTTTGTCTTCTGGTTTTTATTTTTCTTCATATTTATATGTTGAAAATAATCATTTTAATGTTAACTTGAATTAATGCTGTTTGGAGAGTCCCAACAGGCACTAAAATTGAGTTTGCAAGTCACAGACGTTATCTTAATAGGAGGGTTAGATGTGACATTACAACTGGTAAAGTCAACATTCATGCTATAAGGGTAGAAACTCCTGCTTTTTATTCCACTGACTGAAGTCAAGGACCAACTTTTTCACATTTGGATGCATATACACACACTGCAGCAGCGTTTCCAGCCCTTTAAGACCTAAGAATATTTCTTTTGG
>KV751318.1:8515593-8520989 GCA_001698575.1 Mola mola | reverse complement strand
CCTGATTAAAAAAATGAAATTATCATCAAAATACATCAAATATACTTACAGCAAAATGTTTCTTCCTATATTTGATAGTGTTTTTGGAGTAATAGTTATTTTGCATTATATTGCATGTTCTAACAACAAGGTATTCATAAAGGATCGCTTCATCCTGTTTATTAAAAAATACATATCAGTTTGGTGTACTACATCCACATATGATTCACTCACATTAAATTACTGAAAAAAATGTGAAAAGTAACATCTTCTATAAAAAAAAAAAAAAAAAATGCAGTGAAATAAAAAAAGATGTAGTGCTCTGAATGTTTAAAGATGTAAAAATTAAAATACTTAAGTAAAGTAAGTACCTCATATTGACATTCTCAATTTTATTCTGTCCAAAGACAATAGCACAGCTGGTGCATAAACAAATAAAGTTTTATAGTTTCGTGATTTACTTCCAGATTTTGCGACCCACTATTTTGGATACACTTTTCAAGGCTCAGGGAAAGTTTTCTAAATAAAAAAAATCGCCATGGATCAAACTTTCATTATAGAAAAAGCAATAATTTACCATGTTTGCAGTTTGAGGTATCCTGTAAACATTTACACAGATGCCTAGCGGCCTATCGGGAAAACTATGTTGGGCTAAAATGTTTTAGTTGCAATACCATTGGTGGCCAACGGGCGAAACTGTAAGAAAGGTGGAGCGCTCTGGAGTTTCGATAAAGTCATGGTGTAGTCTCACAGAGCCGCTAGCATAGGTGTCATCAATTTATTTAAGTTGTTTTGGTGATAAAAACAAGACTTTGTTACGTTAAGGAATAAAAACGTATTTTAATATTCATCAATGAAAAAAAGGTTTTCAAACATAAAATCTGATCAAAGGTGGAACGGATGTAAAACACAGCTGAAATGGTCTAACTCTAAATGCTCAGCTTTTCATAGTTACTTCAATTTTGATGAGAGAGAAGTACAGAGGTTAGCACACATTTTTTTTTCAATAGTTTAATATTTGTACATAATAAACAAAAATGAAAACTCATTTTAAAGTTGACCCCAACACACCACAGAAAATCACTTCACGTTATATAAAATCAAACATGAAGTGGAGCGTTTCAGTTGTGTACCATATTGCTGTTTTTTCTTTTCGAGCGTAATCTGCTGTCCAGGGCAGGGCGTCACACGTTTAAAACAGCTGATAACTCACAAATTAATGCCAAAGTCAAAATAGCTGTCTTTGTTGTTTGTACGTGAAAACATCAAAATAAAATCTTTATCCCATGTGAAAGTTTTCCCGGATGGGGCGGCTTTGAAGAGGCCTTTGAAGTGGAGGAGTCGCGGTAATAATGGCGATGATGGTAATTGATAAGAGCAGCCTGAATGGCAAATGGCTGTGCATCGGGGATAGGAAGTGCTGAATAGAGGCCAAACTGAACGCTGCCGGGCCTCGGGCTGTGTGATAATACACGGGAGGGGTTGGAACGGCAGTGATAAGGGTAAAGTGGCAACTGTGTGTCTGTGGGTGTACACGTCCAGGGCATTTTTATCTGCTTTGTGGATGTGCTGTGATGGAGGTGCAGGGGGACTGGGTATAAAGGTCAAAGTGCATGGGGGGGTTGAAGCAGGTGGTTGAATGGTAGCAAACCAGCACACACTGTCACTCTGATTAGGGGGGATTGGGGGGGGGCGATCAATCAAAATGGCCTTGAGGGCTACTTACACATGAGCTGTTTGTTGGATGAATGGACTTCTTCCTATTTGTGTGTATCTCATCGAGTTTCGCTCAGTCTGTTTAATAAATAATGTAGAGTGGCTTCATCTCTTGTCGTTTCCTGTCATCAGTCAACGCTTGTCCGACTAATGAAGCCCCACAATGGCCGAAAACTTGCTAAGAGGTTTTATTCTGTCATAAGAAAAGATATAAAATATCTTCATGTAATATTTATAGCACAATATTAACTTTTGTATGTCACCTGTTCATCATTATTGTAGAAGATAGCATTATATACATATACATTTATTTTTAGTTTAATTTCAAAGCAGCCACCTTACTGCTTTAATTTTTCTCATCAAACTCTAAATATACATTATATTTTGGTAAAGCCTTTGATTCTGGGATATGTAGTGACTCAACTTTTCAGTTGGGGAAACGTTTGGAGTGGGGCACAGCTTGGATGGGCGGGGCATATTTATTGTTTCAATAAAGTACCTGTCAATAAAAGAAGGGGGAAACCAGATGAATGGACAGCACGAGAAAAGGACGACAGAAAACACAAGCAAAAGATTCAGTCAGAAACAACAAACAAGAAAGTTTAAAAAGGGGAGAAGCTGCGTGACGAATAGGAGGAGAGCACGTCTAGGCGCCCTTTATCTTGCCCTGGGTGTGTGTGTGTGCCAGAGAGAGAGAGAGGGCGAGACTGTGGCACAAACCAATGGAGCTGGCAGGGCGGAATCAATTCCTGACCTGCGAGGATTTTCCCACCGGCTTCGGTTGGTGGGAAAACAGGAGCTCCTCAACACGCTTCTGTGTGTGTGTGTGTGTGTGTGTGTGTGCGCACGTGTCTGTATGGCCGCAGTCACTGCGTAGGTGTGTTAGTGTTTACGTTAAGTGTGCCACTGTGTGTGTCACTGTGTGTGTCACTGTGTGTGTGTGTGTGTGTGTGTGTGTGTACGTGCAGCAGACAGTGGGAAATGAGCCGGCGGCCCCTCAGAAGAGAAACATGTTGACTTATAAACAACTGAGTCTGACTGTGTTTAGTACAAGCCTTGTTATGTTTTCTGTCCCCGTTTTCGCTCCCAGGGGGGGTGGGGGAAACCCCCAAAATTCATTACTTGTGACTTTTAATTTCACCGAAGGCTTTACAACATAAATCCCCCTCCTGTAAAAAGCGTAATTGTCTGGCACACGCGACGTTACAGACTGTAAGACGAGGCACCAGCAAAAACAAGCTAATTAGCTGAATGCAGGATGGATTTCTGATTTGTGCACTTTCTGCAAAACTTTCTGTAGGCAAACATTTGATCTGACACACCGTCAGCAGAGTCAACAGAGCATTGAACTCCCATGAGCCATTGCTGCGAGCGCAATTTCAGAACTTTACAGGAGATGCTAAGTTGCGAAGTCCTGGGAAATGATTTTAATTTAAATATGCTAATATTCAACAAAATTCAATCTGTTGGAGAACCAAGAAGATTCAAGTTCAATCCCGCAGCAGTATAATATATTTTAGTGTTTTTCGTCTTGATGTTTCGTTAGCTTGCAACTCCATCAACTGACTGTGTTTGTCCATCTGATTTTGCCAATTTTTTTTACTGTGCAGTCACCTTGAAGTCTGAATCTGATCAATACCAGCGGCCACCCTATGAGAATCCGCCCAGGATGCGTCACAGTTTCGTCCAGTCGGCCATTGTTTTCCTCAATGTGCAACCCATCAGACAAATCCACGTTTCTATTTTTTCCTCACTTCTCCTGAGTCTATCTATATGCTGATCAGCTGACAAAAGATCTGGACTAGAGGTTTCCCATTATTGTTTATCCACGCCGTGTGTGTGTGTGTGTGTGTGTTGTTGCTCTTTCATTTGTTCTGTTCGGTTATCGACTCTGTATTGAGTGGCCGCTGCTCCATAGTGACCGACCGCAGCAGGAAGCCATGCCATGCAGGATAACATTGGCCTGGATTTAGGGCTTGGTGACCCAGGGGATACTGCCTCTAAAATCCAATCAAGCAGACATCTCGGCTCTTGTCATTGTTGGGTGTTACAGTAGTGCCGCCTCTACGACTAGACACAGCTGCAAGTCTTTACCGAGAGAGAGAGAGAGAGAGAGAGAGAGAGAGAGAGAGAGAGAGAGAGAGAGAGAGAGAGAGAGAGAGAGAGAGAGAGAGAGAGAGAGAGAGTCATGTTTTCTTTCTTCTAGGGCCCATAAAAGTCTTCAGTTAAAAAAGAAAAAGAAATAGAGACTTGTTTTTTGTCCCCATAAGGCAGGCAAGTCCTCACAATGTGGCTGTGTAAACAAATTTATGTTCTCCCAACAGTCGACACAAGAGTAACACACACACTCAGTCGTGGTTTTAAGCTGATGTGTGTGAGGATGTCAGGCGTTGTTTCAAGTTGTGCACCGTGAGTCACGTTGCTCACTTCCACTAGAGGAAATCCACTTCGAACACATAAATTTACCACTCAAAGAGGTGAAAAACTGTAGTTTGTGCACAACTTTAACAATTTGGGGTTTAAGAGGATTATGCATTTTGTCTAATTTCTGCTATACTTTATATTTCGTTATCTTTCGTATTATTTTTTCATTTCATATGATTCTCTTGAAGTTTCTCTCTTTCTCTGTTTATTTGGGCTTTGTGCCGCTCTAACACCCAACCTTCCCCTCTTTGGGATCAATTACGGGTTATCATACCTCATCTTAAACTCTCAACTTTTCCTGAACAACAGCGGCCACCAGTGGCCATCTAAAGAATCTTTTCTGTTTGTTTGTTTTTTTTCTAAAAAGCATTGAAATAAATGTAATTCTAAATTTTATTTGAAAACTTACAGGAAAGCACTCACTGCAATTGTGCAGCGAGTTTTTTTCACAACATTTGACTTGAAGACTTATACTTTAAGTTTCTCTGCTGCTTACACAATGTATCGTGTTTGTAAACATAAATATCTAATCTCTCAAGCGCATTTAAATTACTGCTAAATACAAATTTGTAATGGTAAACAAATAAAACAAACACTTGGTAATTAAAGGACCGTGACATATTAAGTTTGCACTAATCATAGGTCACTTGTCAGACAATATAATATGCAGCTTAAGAGGCGCAAACAGAATGTAAAAGCCAAAACAAACATATATATTTACAGTTAGATAACATTCGCAGTCATTACATCCTGGTCCTATCAGACCAAAACTGTACTGAATGTGTAAAAGGCTATTTAATTCAACAAACTAAGCAATAGTGTGTGACACACTGGAACAACATGTAGTTGGTTATTTACTAATAGTTTCCATGAGGTATCCTGGAAAGACCTACTTTTAATCTTCTAATACTAACCACATCAAATTTAAAAGCTGACTTGATAGTTTGTTGTTTTTTTTTTTTAATTGAGATGTTGTGCAAAAAAATGAAATTGGTGCCCATGCAAGAATGTAACAGATATAAAAAAAACAACATTAAACACAATTTATTTTTTAACCCTTTTATCTGAGTTTAAAGGGAGCTTTTGCCTTTTGAGTAGATGAGGCCTGATTGATTTTGTCTGACTGAAGCTTTAGGTTTTGTTGGGCCAGCTTGTTTGAAGGACGCCAGGCTTTGTAGCACACTCCTCTGGTCCACCGCATGCTATTGAGTCCGTACAACACACACACACACACACACACGCACACCAACAAACATGCATAAATACATGAATAACAA
>KV751318.1:8510593-8513093 GCA_001698575.1 Mola mola | reverse complement strand
GTGCTTATTTGTGTGCCCCTGCCAGGATCAACACTGTGCGCGCCTTTGCCTCCCCTGCTGCCGTAAACACACACATTCCCTGCTGCCCCGACCTCTATTGTGCACACAGCCGGGTGGAAGGACGGACAGAGCTTTTCCACCCAGCACACACACCCATCTTATTTCATCAGCCCATGTTTCCCATCATTCCCCTCTGCTCGCTCTCCCCTTCATAAAGTGCGCTAGCATTTCCGCACACTGGGAGTGCTGAGAGGTCGGGCAGGACAGGAGCTGTTGTGACTTTTAGAACTTTAGCACAGAAGGCGTTTACACCAAATAACAGCACATTTTGTTTCCAGACTCAATGTTTTTACTACATCTTGCATAAATAAAGAGGATCTTTGGTGGGACTGGGATATTTTTCAACACAATATGGAAAATAATCCATGTCATTTTGGCTGCTTAATTAAAGTTTTCGTGCACGGCTGAATAATTCTATGTTATACATACACGGAAATATTAAATTTAGCAAAGTAACTACACTGCATTTCAAGGGATAAGTCGAGGTCTGAAAACAGTGAATCATACATTTCCCATAATATAGCACAAATGAACCATCATTCATTAGGATTTGCCTGTTAAATTCCCTCATTTTTCAACCCTCGTTTAGGTTCAGCGGTAAATATTCGAAGTCCCGCGCCTCAGAAGAGATGAAGCAACTGCTTTCCCAATGATCTGCATGTTGAATAAACTAACTTTCATGTTTAAAACCACCGAACAGCGAGAGAGTTTAGTCCCAAAAGTTGTTCACTTACACAAGCCGTCGCTGCATCGCTCCAACGTCTGTTTGAAGGCCTCGCCGTGAATACGGGGCCACGTGCAGCACGGCATTAAGCCACCCTGCTGGGAACACTTTTCGCATGAGAACCCGATTTGTCTGAACACCAGTGCAGGCTGGGGTCACAGTGGGTCACGCGGGAGATAATAGCGATCAGAGAATAATCTTCTCCATTAATGTTTGCTCTCCCTTTGACCTGTGAGTGCCTCAGCGTGGAGCTGTAAAGAGGACAGCACGGTGACACACACACGCACACACAGTTGACGCTCACACAATGGGTGGAACCGGGGTCCCCCGTTAACAGCTGCAGCTGTGACCACATGATTACCTGCCTATCTACCTTAGATTTTTAATGTCCGACACACAATAGCACCAGGATCACCAGGGGAGAGAAAGGGGAGTGCAAACAAACTCTCCCCTGGTCCGGGGCTCCGGTTTCAGCCTTCCGTCCGCCGGTGGCTGGGGGGCCATGGGAACACGAAGCGCCAGGGGCCCTGTGTCAATAAGGAGCAGTGGCTCCACACAATGGGGGCCTGCCTGCAGACAACACTGCTGACAGACACCTGCACAAAAGGGCCTGTGAATGGGAAGGAGGCTCACGCACACAAGCATGCACATACGCAGAAAAGAATAGAGCAGTTTGTGGTTACCCACAAGGCCGATGTTTGATGACTGCTTCTGTGTTTGTACACTCAAAGGCACAAGCAGCGCTCATGCCCACGAGGAAATAAACACAGTACAATGGAGTGGAGCCTGCGTGCAGTTCAGACATAGAGCACCAGAGAGTCGCTGTGACAAACACATCAGCAGAGTGTGCGTTTGATGCATTCTTTGCTTTTGCTTCAGCCCTTCATGCATGCTGAAGCAGGAAAATCTAATCTGCAAATGTGGATTTTATGCCATAGATGCGTTTGCATGACTGGCTGTGAAGAACAGAGGTTTTGCTTCACAACTCTTGTGTCTACGTAGAAGGACACAGGGTGAATGATGTTTGGGTTTTGCCATGAACAAACTCTTTGTGTTACATTTAGATGTCTCTATATATGCACATCAGTGTTCTTACCAACGCACGAAATTTAACCAAAATCTAAGCCAGTAGAAAATAACTGCTCATGAATTTAAAACAAGCTGAGTAAAGTTACCAGCATTCAGCAAGCAATGCCTCAGATGTGTACAACGGCTTATGATATAACAGTTTCTAGGCTCGTAACGCTACTTTCACAGGCCCATATTTTACTCATCAGTGGTCCTCCAAAGTGGGACAGAGCAGGAGGAAATGTACGGAGAGGTGCTGCCACCTGGTGTCAGCTCAGTCAAAACCACAAACCTTCGTTCCGAGTCTTACCAGCAGGTG
This sequence comes from Mola mola, assembly GCA_001698575.1. Classification (NCBI taxonomy): domain Eukaryota; kingdom Metazoa; phylum Chordata; class Actinopteri; order Tetraodontiformes; family Molidae; genus Mola; species Mola mola. The sequence goes on along the minus strand of KV751318.1, from coordinate 8,510,922 downwards.
GCAGCACGTTGGTGTGTAGGGGGGCGGGGTGTGAGTTCATGGCCTCTTGAGATCATTCACACCTTAAATCCTGTGATAAAGGAATCCAGAGTCGAATTTCATGCCAGATGGAAAATCGGGTTTAACAACAGAAGTTATCCCGTTACTCACAACCTCTTATTCTTGTGGGGTTTTTTTGTGTGTAACTGTGCTAGTCTCTGCAACAATTACTGAAGCACTGCTGCAGCTCTCCACGTCTTCACCTATCTCAGATCTGTTGGACGTGGTTCCGGCTGCATGCAAAACATGTCACAGGCCTCCCTCTGCTGCAACGTCACTGCAGGTAGCAG
>KV751318.1:8480870-8509388 GCA_001698575.1 Mola mola | reverse complement strand
CCCCTCGCACAGTGATTTGAAGATAAAAGTGACACGAAGAGGCCAGTATCTCTAAAATACATCTTCTTCCACTGAGAGTAAAGGAAAGCTACACATGTTCTTTATCATTAGCACTTCAGTACATACTCTATATTCCACTGCATATGAACAGGTACTGCTGTTCCAAGGTGTCGACCCGCAAACAATCCGTGTTTCTTAAGGAAATATGTGCTTAACAAAATAAAGGAAGGAAGAAATCGTTGGAAAGGACAAGAATTAAACAAAAAAAATATGTATCTAGGGTAAAGTGAATGATTCTGTAGCATAAAAACATTTAAAAATCTCAACAATTACAGACACGAGCAAGGATTTTCTACACTAAGCAAGTTTTCACCTGGCTTTTCTCATACATTATACTTCAACAATTAAAAACAACAATTTTGGTTGGACAAATAGAAATTAACAGTCTTGATTGCATTTTGGAGTCAATATATAATATTAAATAACAAAAAACAAACAAAAAAAGAAAAGAGTCTAATAAAAAAAAAAAGTCGCTCATTGGAAGAAAGACAACAGTTATCATATAGTTCCATTCAGACACGCTTTCGGGAAGGGAAAGCGAAGAAACAACAAAAGCAAAAAATTATTATCATGAACACAAAGGTAAGTGCATGTCTATGAGGCGCCATAGAGCTTCACTTTTTGTGGAACAAAGTGTTTTTCTACCTGGCAGACCTAGAAACAAATATGAACAAAACTTGCCTCAAATTAAACGGGTGACATCTTGGATACCTTTTACACGTGAAAAAAAAAAAAAAAAAAAATGGAGTTCTTTCAGACTTACGGCATCACATCAGGATTCTCTGCACTCTTCCTCCTCCTCACAACGTCTTGCGGTTCAAGTGATTCAAAATATATATACTGTATTTATAACTCAGTACCAAATATAAACAAAAGTATACAGGTATCGGTGTCCACATAGGTCCTCAAATTACAAGTACTGCCGGTAGTTCTACAAAATGGTATGTGTGCGTGCGTGTGTGTGTGTATGTGTGTGTATGTGTGTGCATTAAATAAAAGCTTAAAAACAATGGCAAAGCATACCTGATAGTCGCCATAGCACAACAGTGTTCTACAGTTTGAGCTGATTATATATCTATAACTGAGTCAGTTTAAGCTTTATGATTATAAACATCATATATAGCCTGTAGGTCCAGTATTCTGCGACAAGCATTACAGCACCAAACGTTTCGTCATTTGGCAAAATTCAAGCTTTAAGTGAAAGTCAAATGCTTTTGTTTAATAATAATAATATAATAAAGTGTTACTGTGACGCCGTGATTTGTATAAAGCTAACAATATTTCCCCTTGTACTTTCGCGTTTTTTTTTTTTGTTTTTTTTAATTCGGCTTTTTTCCCCCGCTTGAAGAAAAAAAATAAACTCACGTTGTCTTTTTTTTTTTTTTTTTTTTAAAACATATTCAGTAGTTTTTGTTTCCTGCTAAATCTTGGTGTGCTGTCTGTTTGGCACAATATCGCAGCCCTCTTAAATTAATCATAAATATGGCTGGGATACATTAGAGCCACAAAACAGATTTTTTGGTTCCAAGATTTGTGCAGGGAAAGAAGAAGAAAAATAAAACAATTAGACAAAGAATATTATAATTTTTTAGCGCATCTAAATAAGATCTACTGAGCAAGTTAAAAATCGTCGTGTGGACAATAATGCTCTTCTTCCGTGCACGTCTACAAGCACCAAGCAATATACTTTCAGATTGTGCAGAGAGCAGCAGCCGTTGCTGTGCCACTGCCTGCAGACAAAAACAGAAATAAAAATTAGAGCATCTGATAAGACCATAATAACCTCTCTTCATAAATTAAATAATTAACATTTCACCTTTTTTTTTTTTTTTTTTAGATATTTATTGACTCTACATCACCACTGTGCCCACCACTCCCCCAAATAAACAGGAAATAAAATACATCACCAAAAACCTGATTTATCATATAATTCGTCGTTCTTAATCTTTATCTTGTGGGCGCTGGGCCCAGAGTTGGACACATTTGAACAATAAGAAAATCTGTACATGCACTTGGAGTTCCCGTTCTACCAAAGCTCTTTTTAATCCGTCTCTTTGTCATTAACTTACACAATTAAGTAACCTCGAGGTTTGATAGCACTTTGGAGTTGATTGTTTACCAGCTAGGTTTTGTATACATATATATTAAACATCAACTTTTTGTTTTTCAAAATTTTGTTAAAATTCTTAGTCCTCTTCCTGGGCGGCGCCGGCATTGGCCTCACCCCAGTTTGATTGGTCGTTGTCGGTGGGCTCCTCCCCCTCCAGGTCCTCTCCGTCCTCACCTTCGAAGTCGTCGTCACGAGGAAACTCCATGCCCTCCATGGCCTCCAGACCCTCCTGACTGGCCTGGTGTGAGTCGGCGCAGTCGGCGCACACGCCGTAGCGCCGCGAGCCGTGGCGGATCCCGACACTGGCCGCGAGCATGAAGATCTTCTTGCACACCATGCACTTGTACTTCTTGTCTTTCTTGTGCACCTGGATGTTGACAGAGGAGGAGAGACTTGAGATGACTCCAGTCTGGTCACATTTAAATAAGTAGTGCACTTACTCAGAGTTAGATGACAAGACTCATCCGTACACTAAATATCAAAACACCACTTGGAGCATATTATACAGATATACATATATCTTCAGCATATTTCAACAATACAGCAATACAGACAACCATGGTCATTTCAACCACTGTGAACACCATGATTTTCCTATGTCACATCTTTAAACTCCACCTCGATTAGTTTAGCTTAAGGAAGCAGGTGGACTGAAGTGGGATGCTCTGAAAACTCTTGTTTTTAGAATGACGAGACCAAACAAGATAATACCAGTTAAAAGGGGAACATAAGGAGAATTTGGGTATTTTTCACACTAAGCCCTGTTTCCCAAGCGTTGAGGGATCTGAAACTTCACTAAATACATTTTTTTCTCTCCAGCTAGGACCAATTCTGTCGACACATTGTTTTCTGCCATTTTCAATAGAATTTAAAATTTGAATTTAAATAACGTACGTCCCGAATTTGTTTGTCTTTCATAAACATTTGAAAACATCGCTAAACAGTTTGTCTTCGGACACCCAGTGATTGTGTCTGAGGAGCTCCGTCAGTAGAAACATTTTCTGAAAATCAGGGGAAAAAAAACAAAAAAACCAACTTCATATTTGCTGGGTCAAATTTAAGTCACATGACCTCTAATTAATAAGTCAACTTTGCGAGAAAAAAAATGTATGCGATAGTTCAGGATTTTTACACTTTTCTTAAATCATCCGTGTTTCCATTCCTGTTTTTTATGCACAAACTGAACACTAGCAGTAACTTTTTGAGCGCTGTTAGCAGCGAAAAAGCAATTTATTCCCGACTCTAAACATTCCTAGCAAAAAAAAAAAAAAAAGTTAGATGTATTTGTGAAGTTTTAGACCCTCTGAGTGGTGGCATCATTTTTAACTTGACTTCTCATATTTTTCTAAGCTTTACATACTTACTAAGATATTTACCAAAAGTTAAATAAGCAGTAAGAAGACACAGTTGCTACTTTGGCTTAGTGGTTTAGTTAGAAAAGAAATAAATCTGACAGATTACACTGCTTGCTTGTTCAACTTCCTGTTGCAGTGCAAAAATACAGCCTCTATGTTTCACTTGTAATGTGAGATGGTCTCACAGATTCATTTGTTTTGTACCACTTGGCGAGAGACTCGACAATACTCCCCGCATCAGAAAACAGGTTCACATTTCTCACTGCACTCACTCCCTTAAAACCCATATCTGCCAGATAAAAACAGAGAAGTGAGGCACAAAGATGTGAGGGTGGACAGAAGCCTGCAGTTTTTGGCAGATGATGGTGGGCATGCACCACGTGGTGGTGAACTGCTTATGTGGACTTACCAGGGAATGTCTCTTTACGTGTTCACGGCGGGTGAACAGCTTGCCACAGATGTCACAGCTGAAGGAGCGCACGCCCGAGTGGATGATCAGGTGCCTCTTGAGAGTGCGCCGGTGCTTGGCGATGTAGTTACAGTGGGGGCACTTGAGTTTATTGAGGGCTAGGTGTGAGGACTCGCCTGGACAGAGACGGAAAGTGATGGACACACAAGGTCTGATTTAGTTCTGACATCAGCGCAAGATCTGATTTATGCTTTACATCTTGTTTCTGATGTTTTTAACTGGGGGTGACTTGAACAAAGTGGAAATGGACCAACACAATTATCATAAAAACCTACATTTGTACGCAAAGATCCTTTAATGACAGTGTGGTGAGTCAATATCCTGTTTATCCAATCGATTAACTCCATGTGCTAACCATTAGAAAGAATAAGAAACCACAAACTGAAGCATCGCATAAAGCTTCTTTAGTGAAAGACTCTATATGTGTGCGTTAAGCTGATTACTGTGGCAGCCATGTAAACGTCACCATCCAGCTCGCTCACCAAGTCACTGGTACTCGTCTGCGATAATCACTACAGTATACAGATACAGATTCCTATCAGGAGTAAATGCAGAGATGCAACAGGGATCGGACTGCATGGACCTAATAGTGTAATGCACTCATTGCTAATGTAACGGGTTGTGGTTGCATGCAGAATCCCACTTAAAAATCAATAATACCACTCAAACGGTGAAGAGGTGCAACTAACCATGTAAGAAACTTGCACATTGCAGCTATTGCACGTAAACAATAATGCTAAACCTTTAAGTTATCAGCTGCACAGAAGTTTGGATATGTTGCATAATAGAGTATATTAGTGACTCCCAGCATCACACACTTAGAAAAAGAAGCAAATGTTAAAATGAAAACACTATTACATGTCTTCTTTAAGCTTGGCTAATTTAATGAGTAGAGCATGTATTATAACATGTTTTTTGTCTCACTGTGTGAAACAACAATCGAGATCATGCCAGCATGGTCTTCATTAACCCTCCTAAGATGTTTACACAAATAGGTGGGCTTGCAAATAAACACATCTATTGATTATTTTCACAATGTAAGTCTCTGCCGCAGAGAGAACAGGGTGACAGGGCCAGAGCTTTTGTTTGAGCCGGGGAACACACAACAGAGGCGTTGTCAGGGCAGGTTGCTAGGGGAAGGGACAAGGTAGGAGGAGGGGGGAAGGTTGATGAGAAGCAGGTCACCTGTTTATTCCTGGTGTGAGTGTGTATTTTGCATAACAGAGAAGTGCAGGAGATGTTATACAAACCGAGCAGCCTTTACACTACGTCTTTATTTCATAAAATGCTAATTTAGTTAAACAGATGTGTCCGACTCTCCCTGTGTTCCCTCCGTTGTGTGATTTTAGATAGCACGCAGATGCTCCACAATAAGAACAGAGATGCAACACGGCAGCATCAGGAACTTGTTTTAAACATGCGATGATGAACGCTCTCTAAAAAATGAAATAACATCAATCATTTCCTGTCCCTGCGTTATGTGGCGCCTGATCTCCTCTGCATGGAGGGTAAAAGGTCATGGACACTGCTTTGTCTCCCCAGGGTGCACACATTTTCACTTCATCTGCTCTGACTTAGCTGCTAACTCCTGCTATGTGTTGATCCACAAATAACATCACGACCTCGCTCCGTTGTGCCACCCTGCCAGCCCACTCCTTTTTTACAGAAGTAAATTCGGCACAGTTATTAACCAACAAAACCCATCTTGAACAAGCTGTGTATAAAGCACTAATGGCTATGCACTTATGATGCACTGGCTTCACCACCTCCCATTCATGAAAAATTTGTGATTTTGGACTGATTTTGTCGCGGTTCTTTTTGGCTGATATCTACGGAGTGCGGTGGCTTACCATTCTCCCAGGACTCCCCTTGCTGTATGTCCTGGATGATGCTATACTGGATCTGATTGGCCAGCTCTGGGAAAGAGGGGTGGGGGAGGGATGGGGTTGAGGGCAAGATAAGCAAAAGGGAAAAAGAGAGATGAGAGGTGGTTGAGAGCCTGGGGGTTCGTGCGCACATACACAAACATACATTTCGATGCTTTGTTTACCCAACTAACACCCCTCATACACACACACACACACACACACACACACACACACACACACACACACACACACACACACACACACACACAAAACAACAGAAGTTTCAGTTAGCAACACAGGCAAACACACACAGCCCTCTACTGTATGCAAAGCTCCGTGTTCTCCAGGCTGAAATAGCACACTAATGGTGTAACCGGGACTCCAGTCAGGAGGGGGTTAATTAGAGAAGGACAGTCGAGCCCTTTTACCGGCTCAGTTTACACTCTGCTTTTGCCAGCACTTGTGTGTGAGCACCTGTGTGTTTGCGTGTCCGGCTCTTCCAGCATCAGCGCTTAAAACCCCATTAAAGACACACCCCTGTGAGAGAGATCGTGTCATTGTGTGTGTGCGCAAGTCCATTCTCCCTGGGTCAATATTTGGAATGGTGAGGACAGCACCAGTGCATTAGAGTGGATTAGGGAGGGAAGGGACAGCCTCTGGCTGCTTTGTGCCTCATATGGATTGGGGGAAGTTATTGTTTGTGGGTGTGGGTTTGTTGTGTGCTTCAACATGGACTAGTATGTATGCAAATGTATTAGGTTTTGCTAAGGTTTTTTTTTTACCATTAATCATTTAGTTTGTAAAATGTCCCCACACTGGAGAGAAAAAAAAAAATCTAAATTTCTCAGAACACTCATTTTCCAATTGCATCGACGGTTCAAACTATTTATTGGCTATCATAAAGGAAAAAGAAAATTGTATATCTTCTATATAAAAAGCCTGAAGATTTTTGCTTGTCTGTTTTTCATAAAATTGAATTTCTTTGAATACAAGACATGCAAAGTAGCTACAAGAGACTCAAGGAAAATGTAACAGGCTGTTTTCTGGCATTTCAAAGACTAGATTTGTAGAAAAGCAGGCAAAGCTAAATGTAAGCCAAGTGAGTAAAATCACTGTGGGAAACTGGGACAGCTAATATCAGTGGATGACGGCGCATAAGCTCAAAGAAAAAGCTAACGACAACGACAATTGTGCTTTAAGTGTGACCATCTGACAAACAACAGCTCCAATGCCAGGTCACGCACGTGCTAAAAATAATATATTTCTTTTTTTATTAGTAAAGCAATATTTCAGAGAAGCGTAATTAACATGTTAGAAATCATGTGAAACTCATATCAGAGTAAGTTGCAACAAATGAGCAGCATATGCGAGACAAGACTAATCAAATCTAGACAGCAGGATCAGCTGGTGCAAAATCAGTCACAGACTGAAAGCTTTGATAAGTGATTTTTCATCCATAAACATACACAACCATCTATGTGCATTCAAAGAGACGAAAAGTGAAAAATAAAATAAATTCTTAAAATAGATTCTTTACCGTGATGATAAAAGCACATTAAACTGTGACCAATACACTCCAAATTACAGAAGCCTTCTACTCAGAGATACCATCATACATCCAACTTGTGAGAGTTTTAAATTGATACTATATCAAACCCTAACCATCTGATAAGCAACAGTTGTGATCAGTGTATCCATAAAGACAGATTCTGGAGGGTAAATTGGTCAAACGGACTTGGCACTGAGGCACTGCTAAAAGCTTTGACTGAGAACAGAATAACATCCAAATCAATGTCAAAGAAAAGCATTGCTATAAATATTCATCTGAGATTTAATGACTGACATTGATTTAGAATTGCAGCAGTCCACGCTTTTGCATTACTCTCCTGCAATAACAGAACAGCACTTCAAAAGAAGCATTTTAAGGATGCTTCCTCCTAAAAAGTAACCAATAGAAACATTTCTCTGATAAACTGAATGGAAACAGCAACAAAAATATGCTTTAAAAGTGTGAAACCGTTTGTAAACAACCAACAGATATAAATCAAACTTCAGATTTATTGTAATATAGGTATGGAAACTGTACATTTGGGCAAAAAGGCCATCTCATCCTGACATCAAAGAGCATCTGGACAACATGTTGCAAATTTCTGTCTTAGTTTCTCAAGACTCCAACACTCACACGACTGGGCCTCCATCAGTTGCAGACATTTAATATACTTGACTTATGCAATAAGTGGGATGACTGCCAAGATGTGGGGGAAAGATTACTTTTTTTCTTGAGCTGCATTGATTAGCCCATTAACCAATTATAATAAAATTAATTGTCTGCAGTTATCGAAATCGATTAATGGCTTTGGTCATTTTTCAAGCAAAAACATCAACAACTGCTTAGTCTTGATTCTTACATGTGAGGATTTTCTGACTTTGTCATTTCTGATAGTAACAAAGGGTCTACAATCAATTGTGAAAATATTCATTAGATTAAGCAATTATGAGGATAACTGTTAGTTGCATCCCAAGTCCAGTAATACATATCTCTAAATTCAAGATAAATACTGTGTCAATTATTACCACAGATGGATGAACAGCTGAACACAAAACCATACTTTAGCAGGTAAACAGTTGCCTCAAAACCTTTTACTGTGATAAACAACCTGTTTTAAGTCTTAAACATACCTTTATTTGTAAATGTAATCCACATTAAATGGAGACATGAAGCTAAACAACAAAGACGTACTGGGTCTTAAAATGAGCGTCTCTCTTGGCTATTACAACACCCTAGGATGACTTGGAGCACACATTAAAAGAGCCAGACGAGGAGTCGGAGTTACTAAGAGCATTCAACTGCATTTAGGGAGGCCTGGGGGAAGAAATGTTTCCCTTGCTTACTTAATTTTCCTCCATTAGGGACAGCTTCTCTCTATCTCATGCACACAGACAGCCAAAACGTACTTCTCGCTCTTTCTACACACACTTGTTCATACCACTCTGCTTAATATGTGATATCATTATGGTTACATGGAGTGCCAGGCTTAATGGGGCCAGGAGAAGGAGATGGCTAGAGCTGAGATGAGAGATTACTGAGAGCAATACCCTGAGTGTGTACAGGATGCATGGAGCAATTGATAGATTGAGGGATGGAAATAGGAAGTGATCAGAGCATAAATATTAAGTGAAAACTTACTGCAAAAGTTTTGAAAAAAATTAAACTAAAATTAATAAAAGCCACCTAAAAGGGAATTTAAATCGAATATAGCACAGGCCACATTATCAACTTTTATTCAATATAGAAATGCTGTTAATCTCTTTTATAAAACATCATAACAACTGAGCTCATTGAAAGTGTCTCCCCTTTCTTTAGAAAACCTCAGGAATGAGGTGGCGCCACACCCTTGAGTAAAAGCTCTCGGGGTGGGCGTAACTTTTGTAAGCCCCCCTACTCTGAAGTGATTAGTGAAAATCGCGACAGGGACTGATTCACTTGTTGGCCATGAATGCAGGTTAAAAGCATGATAAGCAAACAGCCCTGCTGTTAGGTGTAACAGCAGTCCATGGACTGAAAAGCTTAAAATCGGTAACATTTGTATAGTAATCAAGAAAACTTGAGAGCGGGACAGTGGCAGCCATTGCTTTGTTCACTTACATAGAATTAAATCTGTGATCCTGGCTATGAAGTGATTAGATAGATTAGATCTGTCACTATTTTGTGACAGAATATCTGTGTAAATGAGGAAATGCTACCCGCAAGTAACAAAAATGCAATCGGCCTGTATTAGATTAAAATTATGCAAAGTTATATCAGCTGGGCGACAGCAAACTGAGGCTTAGTACTGAAGAAATTCATTCTAAATAGATACTGTATATGTTTTCTAAAAATATCAATAATATGTCCAGTTAAACTTGGGGGATGCGTGTATAAAACAAGGTTGAAAACATGTCGAATATTTGATGAAATGGAGCAGACATAAAACACCGTAGTGTCTGGATTTTAATAAGCATATGTTAGCTTCAAAAGATGCAATGAAACAAGAAGGTATAAGGCCAACTATTGACGGTAGCAGATATAACCTGTTATTGCTGTTAGTATATATGAGATATACAAACTTGCCATAGCTTTAGAACAAGTTAGTAGACATGATAACAATGCAATATCAAAAGCCATACAGGGATGAACACTTACATAAATGAATGCAGAGTGAACTAATAATGGAAGCACTGGCAGCCATTTTGAGAAGATATGTAAAATATTGTTGAAGTGTACCGTCTATATTGATGTATAAATTTCAGAACAGAGCCTTCTGAACATATTGTTGGAATATGCATGCACCTCTCCTTCCACAAAAAAAGGAGTCTCTTCCTTTACTTACCCTGAGTATATAGAAAAACTAATAGGAATAAGAAAATCATGACAATATGTGAAAGCTTTTCATATATAATAGAGGAAAGGAGATGGTGTGGAGAATGTATGAGGTGTGTTTATGTGGTAAAAATGTGCCATACCAGCATTTTCAGAGAGGGAGGAGAGGTCTTCTCTGGGGTAGGAGGCTGAGGGCTGAATGAACATCCCCTCGTCAAATCCCTCTTCGGGTTCTGGTGGAAAGTTGTACACAAAACGCCGTGTGGTGGCCTGTTTTTTCCTCCTTCCACTTCCAGCTGCCGTGTCTGGTGCTTCTCGCTTTATTGCCGCGGGTGCTGCTGCAGGGCCACCTGTGGCTGGCTCGTTCCAGACGAATACCTGCACCTGGCCCCTCGTCGCCCGTGTTTCATTGGTCTCTGCTGAATCAGATGAGTTGTCGTTGTGGTGGGTCCAGCTACCAGAAGATCCGGGGGTCACTAGGGCACAGCCCTCACCCCCAACCATCGTCACCTCTATATCGCTGGCTTCCTCCTTCACCCTACAGCCTTCATCATCTTCCTCCGCCACTTCCTTTCCTTGGTTGTTGCTGGCTTTGATTGACAGCTTCGACAGGATGCTTGTGGCCCAGAAGTTGCTCGGCTTCCGGTCTTGCCCTCTCTGTCCCTCTTTGGCCACCATTTGTCTTTTGTTGTAGTCCACCACCACTGAATCTGGAGCCTCCTGCTTGATGCTGATATTCAGGGCATCTTTTATAAAAGCCCTACATGAGTGCACAACTTCTGTCATCTGCAGGTAACTAGCGACAGACATCACCTCAATGGCATTTTGGCTTGTGAGCAGCAGATTCCCGGAGTAGAGAAAGTCAAGGATAACTGAGAAGCCCTGCACAGCGGCAACATCCAGGTGCGTGACGGTGGCCTGGTCCTGGGCCTCCCCCTTGGTCAGACAGTAGAGGGTTTTAAAGTAGCGGCTGCCTGCCACCAGGATGTTCTTGTGTGCGCGGAATACCTGGCCCGAGACAACAATGTTGACGTCACAGAGGATGCCACTCTTGCGTTGCTTGTCCAGCTCCTGGAGAAGCTGGTAACAGTAGGAGTTCTCATTGGGCTTGTGGCGGTAGTCTTCCCCTGAGCAGTTAGTGGAGGGGCTGGCATTGTCTGAGGGCCTCACCATCTCCTTTTACATGAAAGAAAAGAAGAGGCATACATTATTGCATAAAATTTGTGTGTTGACACAAGTCATTTGCATAAGAAAGCACAAATGTACTTATACGCAAACATATTCTCCCTTCCTCTAACTCTACCTTAACAAAATACACACTTATACACCTGCAGGGCTCCCAGTGTGACAGTGACACACCTGCTCTAAGGGTGAAACAGGTTTGACAGGATTCTGTTGTGGGAGAGGTGGTAAAGAGGTAATAAAAGGCACTTTACTTTTAGGCTGGGTAGTTGCATAGACCTACATTCAACCCCTTTTCCTCATCAAACTTAAAAATAAAGACAAAACACTATGAGCTAGGTCCAATCAGAATAACAAATTATAATTGAACATATAAAAGCAAAGTATTTTTCTGAGTTCAGAGGGTAAACATCACTCTGTGTGTTGATCAATAATTATTAGACTGCAATGTTCAAAGCTCTCCAATAGTCACTGTAATTTGTTTCCTTGCTGTAAACTTTTCTATAAAAGGTGATACACTAACTTATATTTGAATTAATACAAATACCTCGGATGTTTAAACTTTTTTTGCAAGTTCATTTAGAGGAAAAATTTGATTTTCCCCTTGCTTGATATGACTTATTGCTAAATAACAAAAGGGCCTGGAAATAAACTTCAACAGGCGACTTGTATAATTACATTTTATATTTTTTCTACATTTGTTCAGATATCCAAGGAAAGCAAAAAAAAAAAAATCACCACCTAATAAAAATAAACAAGTACAAGGGCATCAGTTATCTGCATGTGTTTATAAAAGATTTCTAAGAACACTGTCCATCAAAAATCCATGTTTTATGAGTCGAAAAAAGTCTTTTCAGTTTTTGAGTTCCTTCAAAAGTGAGGAATCAATTTAGCCTAAGAATAAAACGACTGGAAAACAGATTTGCAAGATTCAAGATTTTATAAGATTTTTTTTACAATTCAATTATCCCTCTCTTCAACTGGATATAAAAAGAGCCACAACAGGCCCTGGATGAGGGCTGTCGAGTGCCTCAAGGAGGACGCACAGCGAGGCTGTAGGATGGTAGAGGAACTGACAGGAGCATAGAAATACCCTGTAACAGCCCCACTGCTCCTCCCCTGCTCCTCTTTAACAGGGCAAAGGGCCAGCCTGGTACAGAGCAGAGAAGGGAGGATATACACGTGCATGCATTCACTTACAAACGCTTGGCTCGTATTCATACATGCACATTCCAAAAAACAAAAACAAAACTGGATATAGGCCTTAATGTGTGGAAGTCTACATTAGAGTTTATACACTCACGCATACACACATGCAGCGGCATACATTTTCGGCTCATTTTAGAATTGCACAGCAGATGTCCTAATCCAGAATAATTCACATTGCTCGAGCCCTGCATTTTTGCCCCCACTCACCACCATCTCTTCTGCACACACATGCATGTACACACACAAACCAAGCTGCCCACACGTACACACAGCTGGGGTTTCAGGTCAAGTAATTCAGATTAAATCCATTTCTCTGAGGTCCCCACCCAGCCCCCACCCCCAACCATACTCCCTCTCTACAGTGCAGCTCTTGTCCATGGCAGCTTGGGCACACAGGATAGTATAGGGGAGCTTATCATCCTCTGCCACAGCTGGAGGGGGACAGATGAAGAGAGATAGGATGGGATGAAATGAGAGGCAGAAAGAGAGAGAGAATGATGAAAGTCAATGCATTTTGCAGGCTGCAAGAAATAAGGGGAGGATGGAAAGACAGAAAATGGCAGATACAGAGCAGAATGGGTGTGATGGAGATAAAGGAAAAACAGGGCAATAGAATTAAGTATGAAAACATGAAAAATTGTCACAGCATCAAAAAAGAAAAGCCTGATAACATATGCACAAAGAAAAGGAAGCTAGACCTTCAGCCTCAACAAAAAGGGGTGGAGGAAAGGGAGTCAGAAAGCCAGCACGATAGAGAGAAGGAGTTGGGTCACCCCATTTTAGCGTTCACAATAGTCCATGTTCTCCCCGAGGCTCATTGTCCACTCACTGTGGGCCTTTGTGAAAGGGCTCAGCACTCTCTCTCTCTTATTACACAGCATCTCCCACTCGCAAGCATAGAAAAGAGCCAGGGTGCATGTGGGTGAGGCAAAGAAGACGGGGAGAGGGAGGATTTATTATTCCACGATATACACATCAAAGCTACTGGAGAGGCATGACCACCACAGTGAATAAGGTGGTGAAATATATTGGAATGGTGAAAGGCACAAGGGCTATCAAAATGAAGAGTCTGATTTGCTATGGAATTGGAGGCTCAATTTCATCTGGTGCGTTTATCTTTTAAAACATTTAGACCTACACATTTTTTTTTTTTACTTTATGTGTTAAACTTGACATGAATCACGTTCAATGCCCTACAGCAAAAATGCCTCGTTGAGATTGTGGGATTTGAACAGAAAATAAGAGGCAATGGTTTTAGAAATATTGTAAAAGAACCAACAGTCTGGACCACAAGTACCTGAGAATTTGTTATATTATTGACAATCTAGTTGTCAAACCCCATGACTCAACACAGCTTTTATCCATTAAACAGAGCAAGGCCGCTGGCCAAAGAGGTAAGACTTTGCTGGAAGTTTTGATGTTTAAGTGCATTTGTGCACGCATACTTATTGGAGTCAGACTAACAGAGCCTGGTACTGGTAAAGTTGCTCCATACTGGTCTCATCAGCATCGTCATCCTTTCTCCAGATGTGCCACGTGTGAGCTGGGAGAACCAGCAGACCAATCCTGCACAGCAGATGCTGGAGACAAAACCAGCCCAAGCCAACAGAGAATGTGGGGACAATATATAACTCCCTATGAGTGCGTGGCTAAGTTATTATTTGAGTCAGAGAAAGTAGTGGTGGAAGAATGAAAGGCAGACACTGAGTACGAGAGGAATTAAAGAGGGGAAGAACCCTCTGATCTAGGTCTAACTTGGATGCTTCAAATAGCCAATAAGATTTGATTTTTTAGGTGGATTTAACAAATCAAAATGTTGATAAATTCAGACTTCCTGACACACTGTCCACAGACAGACACGCCTTTGACAGACCATGTGATACAACACTGTCCTTATACCTTATAATAACCCACAGAAGCCAGTTTTTGTTTACCTTTACCACTGTTTTGAAACATTTCTCAGAGGATCGTCGAGAGTCGGCACACAGAAATGACGGGACACAGTGTTCTGCTAGAACAAGCGCGTTATTTATTCCGCCACAGATACACTCAGTTTACACACACAACAATCGGTTAGATGCAAAGGGTCATGCCCCTACCGTAACGCTTTGGAGTGGAGAGCCAACACCCCCGGCAGAGTGTACATCCAACCAGCTGGGCGTCCGTACGAAACCCGCAGCAGACTCTACCTGGGTGCGACTATGTCCCTCTTTTTATAATGGTGTTGTTACTTCACGCGAGAGAGGGAGGGTGGCCATCCCAGGCTCTCTGGCGCCACACCAGTTTTTATTGAATAAATGGCGTTATCTTATTATTGAATGCAAAACAAAGCACACAGAAATTCTTCTCACACACATTCTCCTCTCCCCAAAGTGGTAACAAAGCACACAGAAATTCTTCTCACACACATTCTCCTCTCCCCAAAGTGGTATCAGGCCTTTCACATGGCCTTGGTTAGTAGTGGGGTCTCACAGAGATATGAGGGTACATATCAGGCCTTTCACATGGCCTTAGTTTGATGAGAGGGTACATATCAGGCCTTTCACATGGCCTTAGTTAGTAGTGGGGTGCATATCAGGCCTTTCACATGGCCTTGGTTAGTAGTGGGGTGCAAAACAACATTCTACAGATATTTTTCTATCTCAACCACAGAGGTTTGAATATATCCCAAAACTCAAGATGGTCCATAGATAGTCTATAGTTAAAACCTCAAGTTTGGCATTTTGATCATTTGTGTTTTTGGAGCCAGAGGTCACTATATTTGGACATTAGCTTGGGAGGGGTGAGGGATATAACAAGTTACTGGCCTGGTGCGGTGAAGCATAAACACTCTTCAGAGGGGAACAGCTGAAAGTTGACTGAATACAAAGAGGAATATATTTATGTTGTCAATCTTGCACTAATGCAGTCTACAGTAGGCTAGAGAAAGTGTGATAGTTTATAAATGCTGCAGCTTCTCAAGACCAAACACAGTTTTCTCTGTTTCCCATCTGCTGGTAAAGAATGGGCAACCCACAAAGCAACGTAAACCAAATTTAGGGTTTTGGTACATTTTTTCAAGGATTTTCAAGGGTACTCTGCTGGAAATAGTTCTGTGGAAATGGGATTAAGTCATCAGCAAATGGTTAGGCTTAATGTCTAGCAAGTACCAGATTTAGGGGAGCATGCCATCAGCAGTGCCCTGGAGTCAATAAAACCTGTGGCCCTTTGCTGCATGTGTGCCTTCCTTTCCAGTTTCCTTTCACTCTACAGCTGTTCTGTTAAATAAATGCTCAAACAGTATGACAGTTAACTTTCATAATATGAAAACACACTGTGAAAGGTTTAAAACTTTCAGATGCAAGCAACACCCAAAAACAAGCTCTTATGTACACAGTGAGAAGGATAAACACATTGCTACGGGTCCATCCCAACAGGTTGCTGTGGTAGTGACTTTCCAATCACAACATCATCTCAACCCAAAGAATACCCTGCATTTCATCTGTTTTGCACTAAATGGAAGCGTAATTTTAAAAAGTAACATCATGCCCAATCACTAGATTTGTTCAATATCATGAAAATACTTTGAGACCACAAACTTAATAGAAAAGTTCTTCATTATGAGGGACTCTTTTTTTTTTCTTTTTTTAAAAACATACTTTTATACAATCTGACCTCTATTTGCATCTAGTGGAGTTACCCCCTGATAACCATTAAAAAGAATGCATATTTTAGGAACTTCAACTTTGACTTCAATTTTCAGAACAACAGACTACATCCATTTCTTTTATATAGTCTGGGAGCCAGTCCCATGACCAGCCCAACCCTGAGGCATTCTCTGCTGGTCCCTCACCAGCTCCCTACATATACTGTATCATTCCCTCAATCCCCCCTTTACCCCACCCGTCTGTCCACAGATGCTAGAACAATACTGCAGTGTACATTTGGCCCAAGGTGTGGGAGGGCTGCACAGAGTGTCTCCCTGCTTCCCAACAATGCTCTAACAGAAGAGGTGAAGGAGGGGAATAGAGTCACTGATGGGTTCAACAAAAATTCTCCCTCTGGCTCCACCCAACCCCAGCCTCCTGACCTGTGGCCCCCAATAAACATCCCATCTATCTGGCAAACACCACCAGACGACAACGGGTGTGTCCCCTTCTTCATTCGGGGAGACTCACTGTCAGCAGTGAGCTGTTTGTTTTAACTAAAACAAGGGGGTGAAAAAGAATTGTATAGTGCCCCCATATGTGAATTCCCCCTTCTGGGGATCAATAAAGTGTTCAGTTATCTTATCTTACACTTCGTTTAGACAAACATAGTGATGCGGGTACAATATTTGTTAGGTTGTCAAAATAAAAGGGGACTGTGGATTGTATGCCGAGGATTTATGAATCTTATCTCGTCAAGTTTTTGTTCCACTTTGGATATTACAGTTTAATGAAGTGGCTATCACAAATGGAAATTAAATTTCCAAAAACACTTAACTGTAGGGCAGATTGGAGGGAGGGTGGAGGGGGACTGAATGTGTAGAGAAAAAAAACTCATAACCAAGTTTGTTAATACACAATGTCTCTCTGTGTGTAATGATGTACAGTTGTAGAATACAGTATCTATACATGTTGATAACAACCAATGTGGGTTTGAGGCATAACTTTTTACCAATCTGTGAACACCACAAAAAACTAACTTAAAGACAATAAAAAGTGACTTGTATGTCCCAGATGAGATCTAATGTTTGATCTAAAGGAACAGTCTACTTTTGCCTCATCCATTGTCAGTGAGCACAGGGAACAATCAGAGCACAAGACAGCATCTAGAGAATTAAGGACAACAGCCCCCTTCTCCAAGGAGACCCACATTCACCACAGCTGCCCTGGTGTGCTAGGGCTAATTGAGTTTGCTATAACGAATGCAGCAGAGGCCTGACTAACGTCAGGAATGGGTGAATAGAACAAGACATTGCCTCGTAAACACCATAATTCCCCTTTAATGTACTGCTTCATAATGCTGCCCTACTGCAGCTCATTATATCAACGGGGCTGTGGACATAAAGAATATATTTTCCTATAAAAAAAAGATGATAAATAAATACATTTTTATTTCAAGTACACAGCATTGAGGCTATATCTTCCCTGGTATAGTCTACATGATGAAATGGCCTGGATAACCTCTCAGTACAGCGTCTGGGGTCTTTGTTGCCAGAGAAAAGCTACACCAAGACCCTAATCCACTCCTACTGCTCTCCTTAACAATTAGAGATGTACACAAGTTAGCAGATCACTTTAAGTCATTTTGAATAGTGATTGTGTGTGCCAAGGAGGAACTAAATGTAGTAGTGCAATCCTCTTCACTCACAAATTAGAGTCAAATAGCAACCCGCATTTAATTCCCCTGACAGCACAGACCATTGACAGGACATAGGTTGGATGTGACAATGTACAGATTTTTGTTTTTAATGTAGTGCCAATGGGAGACTTGAACTTTAACAACAGACCACTGAAATATGCACTTTATGAGTGCTGTCAAATGGTGACCACACCGCAATAAAAATGACAAGACAATAAGATCTCATGCACATCAATAAAAAGAGTTCAAATATAAAACTGGCTTTAGTGCTCTGAATAAAAACTAAATCAAAAGCATTTACTATACTAATATACCTACATAAATTAAACACAGATTAAGTACATGCCAATTATATAAAGAGGGGTAATTTTCCAGTTTGTAATGTTTTCAGACCAACACTGATTGAAAATATAATACTAATGCTGATTAATCCACAAATATGTGTATCACAGGGTCAGGTGATGCCATGTCATTCCATTTACTGACATCTATTTCACTCATTCACGCCTGTTCAAACACTTGTATGTGGGCCAGGGAAGCTGTCAGGCTCCAGGCAAAATGATTTACTCTTCTCTTGTCCAGCCCTGCGAGTGACACCATCTATGGATTTTTTTTTGGGGGGGGGGGTCATTCTAGCACAATGCCTCTAATTTAGCTCCCCAAAGGGAGAAGGAGGTGGAGGAGGAAGAAATGCGCCAGAGGTCACCCGGGACTGCGAGCCAGCAGAACTTCAAGAGAGGCCAAGAGGCGGGGCGACGTGTAGGGGTGCGGTTCCCCAAAGGCTGCTAGGGTCGAGGGCTTGCCATTGTGTGACCTCTAGCAAGCTAGCAATCAAGGCAGCTGCTGATGCAACAAAAAGGGTACGCTGTACAGTGTGCATGCAAAATAAGGAAATGCTCTATAACGTTATGCCAGCTGATTATTTAGGAACGACTGAGTCATTCGCGACACGTAATTAATCCTTTTATCAAAGACACAGCCTCCGATGAGACACCTAGCAGGTGTCTTACTGGAGCAGGTTTGAACATGTAAATTGACTTATGGGTAGATACACAATTAAATTTAACGTATTAACTGAATCAGTGATTTGTGTCATTCTGAAAAGTGATTCAGTGTGTTTTGCTGATCGGTAAGTCAGTCGAGAGAAGTCTCGGTAGGGACTTTCCACCACCGTCACTGGCCATCTACCTCCGGCTAGACTGCACAGCCAGAGGCGGCTAGTTGGCTAAGCTAGTTGTTAGCTCCGGTTAGCAGGCTGATGCTAGCTAATAAGCCAGGAGAAGGGATTGTGAAAGCTTAGGTAATGGCCTATTTTCGCCTTGGTTGTGTTTTCAATTTGTGTTAATAATGCCAGTGGCACACAAAATCGACAATGGCCTACGCTTTGACAAATGTGTGAATTGTTCTTAATGCTACGTAAGTAAAGGCGAAATCGTCACTTGAGCTAGTGTTACCTGTTTGGTGGGGTCGTTTCTCCCGTGCTCAGAAGACAGGTGATGTCTCAGCAGCAAGGCCCGCTTGTAGTTTCGACTGCCTTTAACGAGCTCGTCGCTGTTTTTAGTGGCAATGTTGTGACACCAGGAACACGACATGAGTCCCGTCTCCTGGCAAAATTTTAGCCATGGAAATTCTTGCAACCACGAAGCATGGAATAGTGAGTGTTTCTGAAGCAACGTCTGCGGTCTCATCTCGACCCCAGATTTCCTGGACCCCGTCTCGACGCTGCCCGAATCTTGGCCGTCGACGCTACTCGGACCGTTCCCTGATGTCAAGTTGTTTCCGTCCCTGGAGCCGTCCTCCGCTTCAACCGAGTCGGCACGGTCGTCGCCTTCCCCGGCTGCCCAGTTGCCCCCTTCCGGGTCCTCTTCTTCCTCCGCCTCGGGTTCCGTGCTATCGCTGACAGACCCAGCGCCCTCCACTCTCTTCTGCGATGATCCGTTTGCCCCAAGATCCCTGTCCTCCTCTTGATCCGGCCTGTTCCCGTTAAACTGTCGGTCTTGACAGGCCGGGGCCTCCCAGCTGTTACAGTTTCCCCCACCGATAGCGCTGGAACCCGTTAACCCAGTCAATCCACCTCCTCGGAAAGCCAGCGACCTGCGGTTTCTCTCACCGGACATTTTTCTTAATATATGTTAGAATCTTCACTTTCTCGACCGTATCCGCCTCCGACAGAAACAATTTGTCGGTATAGGCTCTTGTTTTCCGCAAGGAATGGACCGTCGTCGCTTCTTTTCGCCGCTTCGGCCCTCCGGGTGAGAGTATGTAGGTTATGCGGAAATAAATAAAGGTTTTAAACGCATAATGAATTTCAGGGTTCTCGCTGCGTCCGCGCAGGCCCCGCAGAGGTCGAATGGCAACGACTTTCTTCCCCACAATGCACCTCGAGCAGGGAAAGGGGGGCTGGAGAGGGAGGGGGCACTTTTAAAGGAAGATGGGGGTGCTGTTGATCAGTGAGGGGTCTTTTGTGTGTCAGGGCTGTACCTATTTTCTCCGCATGCTTTTCACCTTTTGACTTTGCTTGTTTTGTTTTCTCTCCCAGCGGATTAATGCGCCCCAGTCTGCCCCTCCACTAAGCGGGGCTGTCATATGCCTGTTGTATTTTTACAGGGATTCTTTGATTATTTCAAGTCGGTATGCAGCTCTGAATTGCATGTTTTAATTGTAACGGAGATATTATAAAATGATTATACAGAAAATATTATACACTTCACAAAGATTTTTTTTCTAAATATGCAATATATATATTATAATATATTACAAGTACGCGATTTTATTTTAATATTATTTTTTAATCCTATTGATATTCCTTTGCATTTGTACTACCACGCCATTAAAGTCATAGAGCCTGTTAGATTAGATTATGTCACCATGGTATCATATTGGAAAATATTTTATGTTTCCATTTTTTATTTGAAAGCATACAGTAAATAATAGATGCATATACACAATGTGTCGTCATTAAAAACAAACGTGTGATAGTTCGTTAATAAAGTCGCGTGTTGTGCGATCGTTTGACCGTGTATTTGGCATCCTTCAGAGACCATTACGATGTTATAGCCTACAGTAAAGCGTTCTAACATATCAACATGTGTCTCGACTCCTTCTTTTCCGTGTCACTGGGATCGAGTCCAGCAGGTGGCGCTCTTTGACGATGACGTTAGTGTTTGTGTGTACGTGTGATGCTTGGCATACTTCGGGTGTTTAGTTTCAGTTGTCAAACTAAGGGATTTGCACGCAGCGTGTGAACATGAGTGGGATTTAACCCGGGTTTTGATTACAACAGGGTGGGGCTCTGTAACGGTTCCTTTCTGGGGTAATAAGGTGTTTCTTGTATGGTGAGTGTATCTGTTTATTGCTCCAACTCATTGACGCTTTGACAATGAAGTTGACCTAACCAACCAAATGAGTTTGACAAATTTAATCGCCCTGCAGTGACTGGGACAAAGTGTGTCAACCCATTCTCTCAGGTATATGAAATAAATGAACATGCCTTGCAGGTCTCCATGGGTGAGTTTCTGTCACGGTTATGCCTTCAGATAGCTCATAACTCATTGACTATCCTCCTCCTGGTGTTATTATCAAGAGTGAGTGATTTTAGAGCAGAGCAGGAATAAAACGTCACAGTTTACTTCGGTCTAAACAAAGATATTACTGTGAAGATCCCATATGATTTAGTTTTTCAAAATTTATGTTGGACTGTGCAGAAGCATATTGTATTCATTTGAAAAAAAAATTGCTCAGTTTTTCTGAATTTCTGACTTTTTTTTTTTTTTTTTTTTTTTTACCGCGGAAATGAAGAAAAACAGAGCCAAAATGTTTTTTTATTGTTTTTATTTTCAAGTGAATGCACTACGCTTCCTTAGAAGGACTGACTGCAACTCCCCAGTTTTACATCAAGCAAAATTAGATAGCAAGCATAATTATCAATAGGCATAATTGTGTGTAATATATTAAAAATTTTATCCACATATAGTGCATATTTTTTCATATTGACATATTCTTAGGATCTGGAGACTGTTTTGGGTGAGAGGTGCATGCGTTAAACCCACCTTTATGATTTGGGTTATTTTGCATTTGCAGAAGTTAAATGCAGCGCAAACCGTTACACAGAGCAGCGTAATGAATACATATGACCACGTTTGCGTTGCACGGACGGGGAAAACAACGCCCAAGCATTGACGAGCGGCTGTGCCTTGTTGATGGTGGAAGACTTGATCCACGTGCTCGCCTGTGTTTACACTGCTGCGTGATGACGTTAGCGCGACTCCACCCCGCACGGCGCGCTGACTGGAAACATGAGAGAGGGACAGAGCAGGAAGACCAGCAGCAGCAAAGAGAGCAAACTGCCCACTCTGGACATTAGAACTGTCAGAAACAGCGTCCGGCATTACAATGGAAGACACCGAGAAAGGTAAGCGACTCGTTGAAACGCGTGTCTCCGAACGTTCTGCTGCCGAAAATGTGGTTTTTGTGCGCTTTTGTATAACAGCAAAGTTAGCAAAGTGGCTAACTTGGCGCGGTGACTTAAGTTAACGTGAGGGTAGATCTTTGGAAACATATGCTACTTTTCAAAGTCAAGCACTGTGAGTTTCTTTAATAGAAATTCTACATTTTAAGCCTGGGGAAGAACTTAAATTACGACACAATTTGAGAGCCGAAAACATCATGGGAGTTGCGTGTTAATACAGCATTTGTTCCAAAATGTTAGGAGCCTGTGAGCTGCCTCAGTCTCTTTCATTTAACCACCAAAAAACATATTACAAACATAGTACGACAAACTCAAGAAGTTACAGTTTTAACATATCATAGTGACACCAATACTGGGTCGATTTGGTTTTAAAATAACAAAAAAAAAACCCACCCAAATCGTCCACGTTCTGTAACTGAAAACCCGTACAAGTAATCACACCCGTTTGGCAACTTATCACATGTTCTCCTGACATCCCACTATACCTGTTCTGGTCAAGTCAAGCTGTCGACATCTCTTGTCCTTTTTGCATAGACAATGAGCAAATGCATTTAATTTGAAAGTTTGCGTTGAGAGGTCAGACAGGCCGGAGCACACGTGTGGTACTGACAAAGATTTTAGCATGAGGAGAGGAGGAGTGGAGTGTATGGACCACAGGTATGCTGTGAATGTACTCTACCTGCTATTCCTGCTTTCTTCCCTCTCCTACACCTGGTTGGACATTTCCGCACCGGCTCGCCCGCCATCTGCTCCCTCACAGCCTATACACCACTTGCTTGTAGTTCTTACGGAAAGAGGCATGCAGTGAGGCTTATATGTTCATCTCCAAGCGATGCCAGGCACACACAACCCTGACCTAATTTCCCTTCAGCAAACAGTTTTGAACACTCCTGCAGAAGTTCCATTTCCTGTTGTCTGCGTGTTGTGTGTCTTGGCCTCAAGGTGTAATATATGTAAAAGGTAGATCCACAAAATAGTTTATATATTAACAGATGCAACCTGTTACTAGTTATTTATTCATGCTTAGTAATATCAGACCGAACGAGTTTTGTTAGTCAGGCGAGATTTAGCCGTGCAGCTGCCCCAGGGCTAAATGCAAAGCTGGGGAAATTTTTTCAATGTTCAGTTTTGTTTCGATGTGGTGAGAGGTGCTCCATACCGAAAAGTGTCTCCAGTCACTGTTAGTTAGCAGCTCTTCGTCCTATGACCACACTTCCCCTTTGGTAGGTTTCCTGCAGCTTTTCTGATGCTTTTTTAAGATTTTCCCCTCACCACATCACATATTATTTTTCCATTGTAGTGCTCCTGAACTGCATTTATCAAAATCACTACTTTTTTGTGCTCGTCTTCATAGCCAATGTCAAAGTTTGTGGTGCAAAAGTGGAATAGCAAACAATGCATTAAATGCAAAGTAAATCAAAAGCAAACTCTACAAGCTATGCATGGTGTTGGCTTAAAGAAATAAATTTTCATCCTTCCTAGTTGCACCCATTTCGAAATATAATCACAGGAACTGTTGAGTTCTCTTTTTTTTTCTAGCCACATTCTCATGATGACAGTTTATTATCACTCTCTCATGCGAGTAACTACTGCAGCTGTATCCTGGTACCTGCATCCTTATGAATGTTCCTCAAAGCTTCATTGTAGATCTCCCATTTTACTCTCCATTTATATTGCACTACATCATGTGAAAGATTAAAAATATCAGGAGGAAGAGGAGCTATCTTAGCTGGTTTTAGCTGGTGTGTTCTGACTGATGCTGCTGTCAGGGGAAGGGAGTCTGCACTGTATGTACGCAGATGATCTATTTGATAACATCTCCATTTTGGTTCTCGTTTTATTTTTCAGTAGTTGAATAGTGACTTTAGATAGACATTGGCCATTTAAAATGCTTGAGATCTTGCTTTTTAGGACGGTGTCTGGAATTTGCGCTTGTCATTTCAAAAGAACTTCATCAAGAAAACTTGATGTTTTTTTCATGGAATTGTGGTCTTTGTGTACTGATGCATAAATCTTTGGAAGTGATTAGCACTTTTATGTTAAGGCCTCATGTTCCACATGTTTTATTTTAATGTTGTATACGTATGTACATATACTGTATATCTTATATATGTTCTATTATTAAAATTCTCTGTCCTTGGCAGACTAATTGATGAATAATTAAAAAAAAAAAAAAAATACACCCTGGGGATTAATAAAGTAATTCTGATTTCCAATTTCTTATTTAATTCACATATACCTGATGAAACTGAATAATTTTACGAAACACAACAGGAAGTTAGACACCAGAATATCTCAATACAGACATCTACACAAAATGTTGGATTTTGTAGTTTGACAGAAAAAGTCATGCATGATCCAAGCAACTTTTGACCATTGTTTGTAGTATTTTGTGCCTCCTTGCTGGAAGCTTGTGATCTTCAGTCTTATCGGATGTTCATAAATTAGAGAGTCAGGCTCTCCAATTTGCCTTGTTTTTCTGCTCTGTAGTCTAATGACATTGATCATGAGCAGCGGCCAACATTTTTTTCTAATTAGATTTCAATGCAGCGCAACTGCTTTCAGTCGTGTGAGGAGTCGAAGGATTCTGCCACAGAAGACATCTCAACAAACCAAGTACAGTGGACTTGTTCAAGTCAAAAATGTGTTTTTCTCAAGCAAAATCATGCTGTACGTCCACATGTTTTTACGTCACTTGTGTTGTGACAGACTTCAGAAAGAGTAAACTAATTCTTCAATTTTAGATGAGATTGTTGAGCCCCAGTATCTTGATATGTGAAATTCGTCACATGTTGAGTGTAAGTATTGTTTGTCTTGTCAGTATTGTTTGTTGAACATGACTCAGCAGTCGTCTTTTTCTTATTGATTTGCCAAAGCCGTAATTTAATCATGCATCTCCCTCTGCACTTAAGTCAAGTCATTTTGAAAATAAGTCCATAATAATATATAGTAATAATAATCATCTATAATGCTAATAAAAAAAACCCAAATCAAATTTTAGGTTTGATTTGTGTCATTATTGAAGTAAAACATCCCATCAGAAAATACTCTAACCAGTAAACCTGCAGCTTCACTGATATCAGCAGATCTTCTCATTTCAGCTCAAAGATTAAAGTCTTCTTTTTCATTACTTTGATTTTTGAGCTGAATAGTCACATGAATCAAAGTTAGAAAATATGTTATATGATGTTCCCTGATGATTGGTCAAATATGCTCACTTTCTAAAACATTTGCACTTTTCTTCAAGAGGGAATAATGGGAAATATCCTTATCATCTGCATCTCATGGCCAGTAACCAATTATTTCACATTTTTGTTTTCAAGTAATGTTGCTGTAGAAATAGTCCATACAACACTTTCTTTGCATCAACCATGTAGACTCAAATGTGACCCAAACCGTTATTTAGAAGGTTCACCTTGTATTAGAGCTGAACCTAACAATTATTTTAATCTTTAATTATTAATATAATTTAATAATCTCCCAATTATTTTCACAATCAATCGAATAATCTTTTACTCTATAAATTGCCAAAAAATAGTGAAAAATGTTCGGCACACCTTTGCCGAGGCCAAAGGGACGTTCTTAAATGGCTTCTTTTCTCCCATCAATTGTTAAAAACCCCAAAACATGACAAAGAAATCAGCAAATCCTTACATCCTTACTTAAATGTCTGGTAATTTTGCTCGAAAAAAGACTGAAATGATTATTTGATTATCAAAATGGCAGCAGTACCATGTATGCTCAATAACTTTCTTGAGATGTAGATGAATGGGTTACTGTTATTCTTCAGTTTCAGCTGTAAATGTGAAGATAAAACTAGCAACCAATCAGCCAAGTGTAAACGTATAATTCATTTTTCCACCATATTTTTATTCTATATAGCACCGGATTTCCACTTTGCTAATTTCACCAACTGCTTGCAGTAGATTCATGTTTAGTGTATAGACATGAACGTATTTGCTTAATTTTCAAACTACTTCTTGAATCACCTGGTGTTTTAGTTGCATGTCTACACTAGCGCCATAGGAAACATATGCTGGACACGAACTTTTGAGTTGGCTTTCAGTCCCCTGTTTACATGACATGTCATAAACAGTATCAGAGTTCTATTGCCCCTCTAACAGTTTCACAATGATGCTCATGTCATGGGAACTTTGTGGGCCCTCTTGCTGCATCCCTTCTCATTCACGTCTCATGACTCTTGTTTTAGGTTAATCATGTGGCAGGGTATGCCATGATAAGCGTGGTAACTGATATCATGTTGTCCTTCATTAACCCATTGAAAATGGCTCTTTGTTCCTGGATACAGTCTGGGTGGTTCACTGCTGTGGGCTCCCTTTTATTTTTGTTTAAGTGCTTTCCTGCCTCCGTGCATAAAGAAAAATAAAATTAAAATTAAACAATCCAATCCAAGATAACCATGAAATGTTTTGATAAGGAAATTTGTGACTATGATGGATTTTTAATTTGAGATATTTACTAATTTACCCAATTCAAGCACTCCTTTGAATGCATTAATATTTTTACACAAATATTTGATGAATAGTATCATTGACTTATCAATGGACTTATCAACGGTCAGAAGGGCTGTGGAGTGGAAGTAATGCAGAGCAAGACGTCCTCAGAGAACTTGTTTCATTTAATTTTGAAACTTTTCATCAGAATTATGCAATTTCAGATGTGTCTGACTTTTACAGTAAACAGTGTGTGGAGTGGGATGGAAAGGGGGGCGTTTGTCAATGTGTGCGTGTGACACGTGTATGTCTGGCTGAATATGTCCATCTGAAGGCTGATTTACTCAGCCTGTTCAAGATCAGTCTATTTTGCACCTCGGCACTCTTAAAACTTGTAGAGTCTTTACGTAGTTGGTGATGGTGCTGAATTGACGTCTGTATGAAGTGAGACGGTGGGGACAACCGGATAGGGTTTTGTTGTTTTGTCTACATCATAACCATAAGCAGGTAGTTGCAGTTAGCATCTAACACATCTGACTAAAAGGAAAAGCCACTGACAGTGTCTGCAAAGACAACACTAATTTTAAGAAAAGTATTTTTTTGTTTTGTTTTTTTGTTATATTTTACAATCTTCTAATTGTTTGAGGTGCACTAGTATCTGCCGATGCTGCTGTGTTCCATGTCCGGACCCTCATTGTGGAACGCTGGGTTGCTATTTAAATTTCACAGTGGTGCAGCATTATCCCGCTGT
This sequence comes from Mola mola, assembly GCA_001698575.1. NCBI lineage: Eukaryota > Metazoa > Chordata > Actinopteri > Tetraodontiformes > Molidae > Mola > Mola mola. The sequence goes on along the minus strand of KV751318.1, from coordinate 8,481,777 downwards.
ATCCCGCAAAGAGAAAGGTCTTCGTTGTAGTGATGTCACACAATCTGTCCTTGCATGAATTGCCTAAAACTTTTGGTAGAAATAATGATGCCCAGTTTGCTTTCTTCCTAAAAATCAGAGGATGAGAGGAAGGGTGCTGGCAAACAATCACTGCTCTGATGTAGGGAAGGCCTATTTCTTGCATGTTGATAGTAGACAGACTGGGATGAGTCACTGAGAGTGTGTGTGTGTGTCTGCGTGTTTCACTGGGTGGAGCTTGCTCAGTCAAAGCTAAGTATGAGCAGGACCCTGCACAGATCTAACCTGGCATGACCCAAGTGATTTGTACTTTAAATGTTAAAAAGTAATGTATTTTAAAGTAAAGACAGTGACTTTAAATTTGAAAACTCGTCTTCACTTAGAGTGTTATCTCCTAGTGCTCCAATACATCGGGGGGTATTGTAAACATGGTGAAGGTGCAACATCTACCTAGTGGCAACCGTTACCTTATAATAACTTTGAGTTCAAACAGCTTCTCCACTCTCACTATCTGAATTCTGTCATGCTCAGGATGAGTTTCCGTCTCTGGCATCTTCATCCTTTTTCATGAAATGAGTGCTGGAATTGGTCGCTTTCCACTTCACAGCAACCTTGAACTGAGAGTGTCAACAAGTGCATGTTTACACCAAAATGCACAGTTTCGATGACTCTCCATGAATGCCTTTAAATGAAATGAGACATTACTTATTCTTACATATTTGTTCTTTCTGTACAATTTGAATTCCTGCCTGAAAATACTGTATTTCTGACCTGGTTGTACGGTAGCAAGCACCTACTTTTCCGAACGCCTCAGAATTAACCAGGGGTGAAACTGTTAGTGCATGAATTCATTGAAAAATTCACCCAAAAAATAATGTTTGTGTGCATG
>KV751318.1:8458984-8480731 GCA_001698575.1 Mola mola | reverse complement strand
AAAAAAAAAATTAAAGCAAAACTGTCAAATTTTAATGGTTTCAACATCTAAAAGTGAATCTTTGTATGTTTTCTTGTCAAAATGCAATACATTTGTTTGGATGGTTGGCCTGGAAAGCATACATTTTTGAATATTAGCTTGGAGTTTTAGAAATTATGGTGGAATTTTTTTTTTCGAATGAATGACATTCGATTTGCTGATTGTAATCTGATAATGAAAATAATAAACTGTTGCAGGCCTACTATGAACACAAAATGCACACAGTGGCACGGCTAAAAGCATGCACTCTCTTTACCACTTTCCCTCTAGTGTTCAAACAATACTGCGCGTAGCCTCTGGCACCGTCTCTGCGCCGCTCTAGCTCACTAGCATTACTGCTCCTCCAAACTGGGACGTCCAACCTGGATTAGCGCTTGGCTGTAATCTGGGACACTGCAGATTATGCTTTTCATCTAATGCCCCACCACACATACAACACAACACGTGACCGCCCCACACAAATAGGACATCTTTTATTTCCTTCCTGAGGCCTGATGACAGTAAATGAGGGAGGGAGGGACGGAGCGAATTTTCACCGCAAGACCTGAGAGTATTGGAACTGGAGTGTCACACAATACCATTGCAGCACTAGCTTTGCTTGCAGCGGTCAGCATCTGAGAACAACAACAACCCCTGCAAATGGATGTTGGGATGAAGGACTGAGAATTGACCTTTGGGATTACAGTGACAAGGAAGAGGGAGAGCTTGTGTGCTGTGCAACAGCTGCTCGATGTGACGGGTAATTTATTAACAGCAAGGAAGAAGCACAGGGTTCACAACGCCTCGGCCTGCTGCAGAGAAGGAAGCAGCATCACTGTCCTGTCAACATGACCTTCTGACTACCTTAGAACGAATACAGAACCTCCTTCACTCAAACACACGCTCGGACATTGTGTCTCTGTGCCACACGCACCACCATAGTTCCGGACCTGTACACAAGGAGCCACAGAGCCAGCACGTGTCGGGATCACATGCAGTCAATCAGCACTTGGCTGTTTTTGCTTAGGTAGTGCTGTTGGCAGGGAGGTGGCTCACTCTGGCCAACAACACACTGCAAGCCGTGAACATGGAGCCCCTGGAGGAGTACCACTCACCCTTTGACTTTGAGCAAGGAGTTAACACCAACTACCTGTACCTCTCCCCAGCCTACAGCGATACGCCGCCCAGCTCGCCAGCTGGCAAAACCAGAGGTAAACACAAGGAGGAGAGGCAGAGACGGGCGGTGTGTGTGTCTGTGTCTGTCTGTGTTCTACAGTATGAAAAACATTGTGGGGAACTTTTGTTTAGTTTTCAGACCCTAGACCTAATTTTAAATTAAATGAAATAACTCTATTAGGATTATGTTAATGATCAAACACGTACTGAATATAAAACTTTATGGTTTTGTTATGTTTGGTGCTGTCCTCTGATCGACAGTTTTTCACAATGCAATAAGCTCAAATTTGTTCAATCCATCAAATAACAACATGGCTGAAAACTGTGGACTTGTGTGACGTAGAATAGAATAAAATACCTTCATTGCCATTGCGCAGGTAAAATAAAAAGATCTGCCGATAAGTAAAAACAGAGATCGTGGAGCTCTTGCTATCTCTACTGGTATGTGGTAGAAGTTCTGAAGGGCACTCGTAGTGGGAATTCGGTGCGTTGTTCTGATGTGTAGACGTTCCTCTCTGTCAGAAGAGAACTTTGATAAACCCAGTCTGCTTTTCAGTATGAAAAACTGTACAAACAACATCCAAACAGGGGAGCCACTGTGACTCTGTGCGCCGCCACCTGGAGCACCTTGACATAAATACTGTGTCACATAAGGTTTTATTCCTCGTTATGTGGATGCTGTAATCTTTTAAGGCTATTTCTGTTAATGTAAATGTATGAATAAGACACCAAACCGTCGTGTAATAGTTTCCATCACACTGTCATTTATTAAATCAGTCAAGATGTGAGGGCCACGTGCTGGGTGACCTGATGTTATGTTCCATTGTCTTGACAGAAAAAAAAATTAATAGTCTTAAGCTTTTTCATCCAGTTAATCAATGACAACTTAATATCATCAGCCGAAATTAGGGGGAGAGTCAGAAATGTCTTCATGACAAATGTAGTGTGAATATGCTAACTGCTTTTTTGTCTTAATAATGTTGGATAAGCTTTTATTGTTTCATTAAGGTGAATGAAGGATTGTATTTTTATACATAGAACGTATTTTACCACCACATCTCGGTTACCAGTATATAGCTGTATAGTCATGTCATTCTAACAGTAAGATTTTTTTCTTATTTCTTATTTTCTGTTCGAAGCTTTAATCAGCTTCCACACAGAAGAATTTAAGTCCATATTTCTCGGGGCTGCTGACAGATATTAAAAAACGGATTAACATGAGCTAAGTAGTAACTATAATGCAATTATCAAGTAATCAGGCTATATGAGTTCAGAAGCATTTCCAACATTTTGACTAGCCCAGCGACTGAACTCGATAAACTGTGTATATGAGTAATTAAAAAAAAAATTTTAAAGATATATTTTGTGAGACTTTAGAGCCTTAAAGACCAGGAAATACAGCTTAGGTTGAAAAATACCAGGGTTTTCCTTTCACATAGGCTTGTTTTCCTAAATGAATCGCTATCGACTGGAAACCCAAGGAGAATCACATGGAGGATAGCATGTTGGTCTAAGAGGAATAGAGGGGTAGGACAGAAATGCAGGCAGGTGTGCAGGCTAGTGTAGCAAACCAAATATCTTCTTTCTCTCCCTTTTATGTCTGTTTCTTGCCGTTGCCCCAGGCACCTGATAGAAGGCAGACATTCACTGCATAACTACCTCCACACTTAAGTCTGCAGGAGTGTATTACAGAATATTACACAGCAGATAACACAGGCAAGGCCCTGCCCTACATATCCTATTCTTCTCACTTGAGGAGGTGCTAGACTTTGACTGTGATGTTACAAAGGAGTCAAATGTGAAAGTAAGATTGTATTAGTGGTGACTAAAGCAGTTAACAGGGGAAGAAGATCAGCGTTTTATCACCAGTGGGGGTGGTTCCAGGGCTGAAAGACAATTTCCACTGTATTTCTCCTGGTTGAATTACTGAAAACCCCACTTATATTTTCCCAATTTTAAATTTATTCTCAGGCCTGTTTTAGCAAATATTGTCACTTGAGATGTAGCCTCTCATGTATTTGTATCCGCCTTGTCTTGATTAGAATGAGTAATGGCGCAGCCCAGGTTGAGAAATGTCTTGGTTTAGCAAGTGGCTCTCCAGACGGGCATGAGATTATAGTCTTCATGGGAGTACATATTGCTAAATTCCTTTGAGTTTGGTATGTCTGTCGTCAACAGACATTCTTTCTCAGTTCAAATAGTTTGAAGAATGGGGAGTATTGGGGTGGGGCATGTAAGAGTGAACAAGTGCCAAATGTTTGGAATGAGGTGGGTGGAGGCTTGTCGGGTGCAATAAAAACGGTCAAAGATCATAGGATGGATTGAGCATACATCCGATCATGTCTATCAGTTATGGTCCATGTGATCAGAGGTGGAAAAGACTTTAGTAGACAGACTACTAAAATGCTGCATCCCAGCCTTAAGTAATGTGTGCACATCTTAGAGTGCTGCGATGTAAACAGGAAGTCAGCTGATGACTCTAATATGGGGAAATGCCAACTTTTTGTGGGGTCCATGCACAGCAACCAGTTACTGCAGATCTAACTAATGGGATTAGCAAGGAGAATCAGTGGAGTTCTATTCTGTAAAATACAAGCAGGAAATGTTTTGTTTTGGACCTTTAGCACAAACAAAATTGCTAATGTTACATTTCAAGCATTACAATGTGAAGGATGCAAATATTGAAACTTGTATCTATGTCTAAACTTTATTATTTCCTGATCCTACTGTGTCCTTGAAGCATAATTTGTGGGAAATACACAATTTGCTTTCATGCAGAGATGGGAGAACTGGTTTGAGTCTATTGCCCGGCTGTTAGCGTAGCTTAGCATAGATACAGTAAAGAACTAGTCTGGCTCTATCCAAAAGTAACATCACACACCTATCAGCACCTCTAAAGCTTAATTCATTTGTTTACACCAACGTTCTTCATTCTAAGAGCAATCAGTCTGTTCAACAATGTTATTTTATTTAGCTTTCTATTATATTTAAAGATGAAAACGGGCTCATTTATTTTTTCTTGATAATACAATAGTATTGATAAAAATTAATCAGAACTTTAATTACCTTGATTACAATTTAACGTCACGTAATCTCCCATCTGTTGCTATATCCTTCCTCATCACATTTTATTCAACTCTTGGGTTTCCTCTTTTTTTATTTTAGGCCATCATATTTATTTGTATCTCACTCTTTGAAATAGAAGAAAAGGACAGATAAAAGAACAATGACCTCTGAGACACGTGCTGTGCCTCCCTGTTCCAGCTCAGCTCCGACCCAGAACACCCTCCCCCGCTGTTGTCCTTCTGACTGACAGCTCCTAACAACCGCTCTGCTCTTGTGTTCTCTCATGCTGTCTGAGCCCCGGATGTCTTCATCTACCGGGTTTTTTTGTATTATTGATGCACTGCTGCTCCTGCTGGGCAAAGCTCTGTCAGAGATGGCTGCATCAAAGACGCTGCGTGTTTGTGGACCGTATGAGAGAGGGAGAAAGTGTTTAGTGCAGCGCCTGAAGTTTTGAATTTGATCCACCTGTCATCAAACAGCATATTGAACATCCTTAATTTTCTCAGTCTCGTCTTTCACGTGTTCTCTTACCTCCAGCTTCCCCTTTTCTCCTTATTCTGCACTGGAATAGCATTACAGCGTCTATAACACATCTCCTCAAACACAAATGAGGTTCGGTTTTGTCTCACCCTCTTTATTTTATCTCCTAGGTTCCCAGCAGCACCCAGACTCTGTGCCAGAGATGGGAGAAGACGCCGTGACGTCCGTCAGTCCCTCCTTTGCTCCCTCCGTGTTATCAGAAGAGGAGCGGCAGGAGCTACAGGAGGAGCTGTTCAAGGTCAGGAGGGGGATCAGTTTAAAGATAACAGCCGTATTTTCACCACCTCAACACTGATACTTCCTTGTTTAGCATATGCTTTGGGCCTCCTGACACAAGGCCAGGCTGCCTCAAGCCACTGCTTGCCGTCTTTAATATCAACAGGATGCTCATTTCACATCCTTTGTTGCCTGCTGTCGCCGATCCAACTTGAGATCTCGCCAGTTTGAGATTCCCATGAAAGCTTTCACCACTTTCAGCTCTTTCGACATTGATTGTACTGGTGGGAAACATAAAACGGAGCATCTCCTCTGTTGTGATTAAAAATACTAGTCATACCAGAGTATCTTGTTCCACTTCTGAATGTTTCTGGAGGGGAAACTTAAGAAAATTTAAAAACATTTAACAATTTTTCTGTCTGAATGTGTGTGTGTGTGTGTGTGTGTGTGTGTGTGTGTGTGTGTGGGTGTGTGTGTTTGCGTGCACAGGTTGAGGATGAGATCCTGACTCTGTCCCAGGTGCTGGCAACCAAAGAGAAGGAGTTGGCCGACATTAAGAGGAAGCTGGGCATCACACCGCTGAACGAGCTGAAACAGAACATCACCAAAACCTGGCAGGAGGTCACCACCTCCAACGCGTAAGTGCTCATCAACACTGTATTAACATTTGATTTTAAGCCATTACACCTTTTTATCAGATACCTTTATCTCCACTTGTTTGATAATGTTTTTATTCTATGCCCAGATCCCTTGAAAACAGGATTATGTCTCTGCACTGTTGGAAATAATAGGTCTGTCTCCTCCAAACAATGAGTCAGTAGTCTTGACAAGCTGCCCCGTGTGAGGCTGTTTGATGAGTGTCCTCTTACAGGAAATGAGCAGCATTCAGAGGCTCTGAGGCTTGTTGAAATTGAAAGAGAGATTGAACTGCCGGCTTTCACCTCCACGCCTCTCTCCACTCTCTGATCTTTTTGTCTCTTTTCATCTCTCTCCCGTCCTCTGCTCTGCTGCCCGACAGTTCTCACTCGCCCGCTCACTCTCTCTCCCTCTCTCAGCTATAGGCGGACGTCCGAAACGCTGTCCCAGGCGAGTCTGAAGGCCACGGTGGCGTTCCACAACGTGGGCTCTGCCATCACCCGGAAGCTGGAGGATGTCAGGTCAGTCAGACTGGAGACCTCGGCCCCCCCTCCTCTGTGGTAGAGTTTCAGGAGGGGTTGATGTGCAGCAGCAGAAATCCCAGTCACACTCCCAACATCTTGTTATGTACGTGGGTTGATGCAAACTTTAAACAAATGAGAAATAGGAGGTTTTACAGGTGCTGGTAGGCTTTCTGCTTCCCTGCGTTTCTAGTCTATGGTGCTAAGCTAAGCTATCTGTCTCCTGGCTCCATCTTTGTGTTTACCAGACAGTCAGAGAGGTATTGATCCTCCCATCTAACTCACAGCTGTAGGGCAAACAAGCTCTCCTTTTATGTTTACATAAACACACACACAACCAACACCAGTAACTTTCAATATTTGGCTAGTTTGCAGTCTTTTTCTATTTTTACATAAGACTACAAAAATTTCTATTCTTCCTCGCAGTAAATGACTTTTGTATATATTATACTTAGCTGCCATGATCTGTATATTTTCAGTTCTTCTCTTCCATTTTTTTCACTGCCATTTATTTTTTTCACTTTATATTCATCACCTGTTGACATTAGTCCTCATCGTATTTAATGTCCTTCACTCCAATGAACAGTTAAAAATCTAAAGACTCTTCGTATACTGCCAGAAATGACCAAGAAAAGCAGCAAATCTTGACACTGAAGAAGCTGGAACCAACAAACAGTTGACATTTTTTGCTTGGAAAACAAAATTCTAACGTCCTTTCAATCAAGTTATCAATTATGATCAGCTTTAGATGTTTTTGCCCAAAAGAGATGAAACAGTAAACAAAGTTACAGCTGATTTGGCTGATAGCAACCTCAGATTTTCTCTGAATGTCTGAATGTATCTAGTACTTAATAGTATCTTTAATAGTATCTTTGGGAATTTTTTGTGCCACGATAACTGTGGAGTGAAAATCGTGCAGTGAAAAGCAAAAATATTGCTAAACAATACCCGGACACATATCTGTGTACACTGCAATGGTAATAATATCTCCAGTATTCTGTCCTTAGTAGCCCCATATGTTAATGCCTTTCGATAGGCCATTAATTACCATTATACCACTTCCAATCTTTCCAAATCATTTACATTTTTTACATTTTACATTACATTTTAATTCCATCATAACTTACAACTGCCAGATGTCTCCATAATCTTCATGTCATAGATCTTAATAGATCTTAATGGACAGCTTATCCTCTAGTATCTGAAAATATTAGTATTCCTGGTTCAATAGTGCTTAAAAGACCAACAACAGATTGCTCTGGTTGAGGAATCCCCCCCCCCGATCTGTCCTCTCCCCTCTCATCCTTCCTCTATCTGGATTACTGAGCTGCAAACAAGATTATTAGGCCCCTCAAAGCGCCCAGCATGCTGACAAACGCAGCCTCGCTGATGAGCCTCAGCTGGTTTGGGTGGGTATAGCGAAAGGCAACCTGACCGGGGTCAAAGGGTGTATATGTGTGTACGTGCCTGGTGGTCTTTGTATGTGTGTGTGTGATGACAAGATATTTCCCTTGTGATGTACACACACACACAGTGTTAATACGCAATCAATCTTAATGGGATAAAGCAGGATTTATAGGATTCGTGCACCACAAGGACTTGCTCGTTGGCTTAATAAATGAGGGTCTCTCTGGTGTTTGTCTGCTTGTTTTTTCTCTCCTGTTCTGTCTGTGTAAAACTGCCTGTGCTGTGCTGAGATAACCACTAATACCCTCTTTCTCCTCCATAATGCTGTCGGATAGCATACGCTCATTGCAGCAATCCACTAGTATGCCTGTCATGAGGTAAGGGCACCAAAACTAGTTTGTGTCAATCTGACTGATGCACATTTGTTGTTTTTACTGCCAGAGCTACAAATGTTGAAGGCAATAATACTATCAAAGATGTAAATATGGGAAACAGAGACACTTGTTTGACCTTAGTCGTATATATTTTCACATTGTAGATGTATGAAAATGTCTGAAGTTTGTACCTTGAGGTTGCCAAGAGCCATCAACGCTAAGAGCTTTAATGAATTATCATAGGTAGACTTCAGCTTCATCTCGCAGTGGTCAACCAAAAATCTTGACAAAATGTGAATTTGGAAGCACCCATCAGAAGAAACAACTCATGTGGTAGGTTTGAACTGAAATAAATGCAGGTCCTGTTGCAGGTTGTTTGAGAGTAATGTGGCAGATAACAATTAATTCCACTGTCACTAGTTTATTTTTGGCATATTTAAGAAAATTGTACTTCAAATGGCCTAAAAAAAAGGTTTAGAATTCTGCACCTCCTCTAAGCTGTATTCAGCCTGTATTAAGTCTGTATTCAGGCTTTTATAAAATCTAACAGTGACGGTATTTTTTGACCAATTCCGGGCATTTCAGAGAGAGGATGTTCCTATTGGCTGTCCTACAAAGGTAGCTACGTAGATGATGAAAGGCCGATATGATGGCGGACAAGCCATGAGCCAGAACAAGCAGTGCATTTTACATGAGATTTATCTTTTAGGGGCTTTTTTCAATACAAAAAAAGAACAGCGTGGTATAGTTTGTTTGTTTTTTTTTTTATAATTGTCGCTCAGCAACAGTACTTGAAAACCACTAGTTACCCACAATCTCGATTGCTGCTCTAAATTTGCCTCCTGGCCTGCTGTTTCTCACTCAAGTCATTGTAATTATGGTTGCTAGAATCATATAAAGAAGCTTTGGGTGCCCAGAAGCAGACAACAGCAGTGTCTCCTCCACGAGGAACTGTAAACTCAGTCGTCAACCTCAAAGAAATCCATCTGATTGCACAATAAGGAAAAAAAAAACAACAAAAAAAGCATGTTGATGTCTGGTCTGAGTTGATGTTCTTTTCACTCGTGGCTCTTTCAGAGCATCTAAAGTGCAAACATTATCAGCATGTAATGTTAAACTTACTGCCCATAAAACATTAAGTTTAATTAATTAAAAACAACAACAAATTTTTCACATCTTCAACAAGAACTTAATTTAACAATTCATCAAATCAGCCATATATTTGTTATACATATATAATATACTGTGTATATTATATATACAGAAACTGGTATTTTGGAGAAAAATGTGGACTCTCTCTCTTCTCCCAATGTTTCTTCTCTGCGTTTTCACAAAAATCACCACCTGTTAGCAGCTCGTTGAGCCCAGCAGAATGCAACGAGGTCACGCAAGGACACCCTGCATTGTCAGCTGAGTATCAGATAGAGATCACCTCTAAAGGTGTGAACATCCACCTCCTTTGTGTTCTTTCGAAGCACCGACACGTGGCCTGTGTCTGCGTTTTCCCAAGCTCCTGTCAGCGCGCCTGTCAGACTTGTCGATCTGTCTCTGATCTGTCGCTGTCTTTCACAGGAACGCTCCGAGTTTCAAGTCATTTGAGGAGAAGGTGGGAACTTTGAAGGTAACTGACTGAAGGCAGGAGTCGCAGCCACGCTTTTAGGCATTCACTTCACAGAATGTTGATGTGGTCTGATTTCTAAATGTTCACTTTTGATCTTGAGTTTAGCGTGTATGAAACCTTACTTTGATGTGAAAAAGATTTGATCTCTAGACAAAGTGACTGACTCATGACTTCATGAGTGATGTTGTAGGAATTACAGCCTAGTTTGTGGCTTTACATTTTCACTTTTGCACCATTTGTCACTCCCACTCTGTGGCTGCGGATGGGTTCACGTGCTGTCAGTTGAGCTTGACTTGAGATTTATACCAACTGTCAGCATGCTCTCAGAAAAGATCTCAAAACGCTCAAAAATATAAAATCAGTCTTATGAATTAAGATTATATAGATATTGTATCTGTATATTGATTTTATGGAACTGTGACTATAATTCGTTTAAGTTGTAATTAATATTTAAAAGAATTTCAAAAACAACCAGTGCTTATTTCAAGTCTCTTTCTGCTTTAATTTTGATGATTTTGTCTTATAAAGTTCCAGGACAGTAGAATATTCTAATATTCTGAGATGTGTTTTGAGCTGTAAGCCATAATTAACCAAAATAAAATAATAAAAGCTGTGAAACATTTTAGTTTGCTTGTAATCTAAAATATATGAAATATTCTCTTTCTTGAATAACTGAATTTATTTTTAAATGCACCACTATTTCTATTTATGGACAGTGAACGTCAACACTCACATGTTGACTTTTTCTTCAGTTTGGAGTCACTTTCTTGACCTGTTTGGCCTGAAACATTGTGTAACAGTTGTAGGAGGACAAACAACAGTAATACAGCTGAAGCAAGCAGCTCCGGAGTTATCATTAACATTTTGCTGCTGAATTAGATTTTAAATGTATTCAGTCAGTGAGTTAACGTGCATGCTAATCTTCCACCAGTCTTACGTTCATGTAAGCGGCATTTTGCCGATATTCCTACTCCAGCAGTTTCTGATTAAGATTTGGAATGTGCTGCTATTATTCCTGTTTGAGCAGCATTTTCGGTACATGTATGCAGGGTATTCGGAACACGCACTTCAGTTGGGATATTCACGGCAGGCGTTCCCGTCAGATAGAAAGAGAATATTAGTGGTATAATGGAGTAACAGCAGGGGTAAACCGGAATACTGTGTGCATGCAGTGATTGTTGTCTCCTCCCTTCCAGACCAAGAAGAGTCCATCAATGTCCACATCTGACCCCGGCCAGCAGGACAGCAGCAGTCCAGCCACCGAGGCCCTGCTCAGTCAGCCTGAGGGCCCGACCCCCCAGGAGACGCTGATGAACTGAGACCTGCTGACCCCTCCTGACCTCCCGGCCGCCCCCCTCCTCACTTGACCCTCTAACCTTTGCACTGTCAACACTCGCCAGTCTCCTTTTATTGGATACCAGTGACTTACCAAAGCCCGCCTTGTGATCTAATTGTGTGCTCTTCTTGTCTGACGCCTGCGCTCGCTTGTTAACCCGTGTGGACAAGTGAAAGCATGGGATGGATGCATGCATGCGCTCTCGTGGCCATCGAATATATCGTCTGTTTGAGTCGCTGTGGAACAAATCCCTATGTGTATATGGCCTTCTGTTTCCCTCCGCACTGCTCATTTCTTTGCAAAGTTCAGATGCCAAACATGCTCCTTGTTTACTTTTTCTTCATCTAACTTACACGGTTTCACATTTTATGTTTGTTTGACTGTTGAAAATTAAAGAAGATTTACACTCGTGAAGCTGATTAGATGAGGATTTACACGTTTTATATGAGCAAGGCAGTTTTTGGCCTTTATTACTAGTATTTGTTTAAGTTATTTCAAGCACTTGTTTTATCTTGCCTCCATTTGGGTGCAATTCTTGAATTATCTTCTCCTTTTGGGGCCAATCTGATTTGTTTTCATTGTTACGTCGAGGACCCAGTCGTAAATAGTCTAACACTGCTCAGAAAACAAATGTCTGTCTTTTGTGTCTTATTAGTGCCACAAGTCGTTAAACTGAACCCGCAGTACTCAGCTAATGCAGTGTCACGACTGCTCCAGAGCTGCTGTTAGAGCCTTCAGAATAAAAACAGTCCATTGTTAAAGAGAAAAACTATCTCTGCGCTTACAAAAGTGACAGGAAAACAGCCAGGATCAGCAGAACAGAGGCAGAGCAAACACAACACTCCACCTTCAGCCTTGACCCGAGGTGAGGGTGAAGTAAATGTGTCTCTTCCAGAGCCAGAGTCAATATTTTAACACTCGGCCATTGTTTCGGCATGGGAGGTACCACCTAGCCCGCGCACCCCCCCCCATCTGCCATTCAGACACAAGCAAAGCAAGAGACTCTGCTGGGTATTTGTTGTAATTACGTAAGGTTTAACTTGATTTTCCTATGATGTTGGTTTGTTTAGCTATGTTAATGACATAACTGTAGATATTAATATATTAATCTTCATGCCCCCCGAAGATGAATTTCAGTCTGAATCGGTTTATGAGATACCCACCAGTCACTCTTGACTGACATTAGCATCCTAAGGTAAATAAGCTAGATGCATCTTGGGGGAAGAGTAACAGAGGGGCTGCTGATTTTTGAGAGAATTGTCGATTGTTTAATAGATAGATAGACTCTAAGTCATAGACCTAGTGCCCCGATGGATGCCCTTTCAGTGAACTAACTGCGTTAAGGTGCCCCTTATTTGGACCTGGCCCTCAAACATCCTGACTCCACCACTGCTCTTAAGTTAAATTTTTTATTTGGAGGCATATCTGGGAAACGCCATGCAACATGTAACAGTGGCTTTGTCAGAGAGCTGCGGGATCATATACTGCACTTGCTGAAAGTGCTGCTTGAATGTAGACACATTTAGTTATTTGCTCCTTATGAGTTTATCCTAATAACTGTTACCACTCAACAACCACTTGACAACTGAACAGTTGATCCGACCAGGTACAGAGCCAATCTGAACACAGCCGCAGTTTTCTCTGGCCTCTTCTGTGCTCAGCCAGGTGAGGTCCAAGCGGGAGCACCACCTCCATGTTAGTGTAAGTGGTTTTTGCTGAACAGTTCTCCCTCTGGTATCTCATGTCCTCATGTAACTTCGCCTTCCAGCCATGACCTGCATCACACGGAGAATTCCTGGCAGCCTTTTCATCTGCACAAGGGTTTATTTGTATTTAGTCATACACAGAATTAGTTTGTTCTTTAATTGGAGCCATGGAGTCTGGAGATGTTCTCTAATTAAAAAAAAATACCTCTGAAGTGACCTTGTTCTGAGTCTGTATGTAACAATGAGGGGCATGTTTTCTTTTCTTTTTTTTTTTTTCCTCCATTTTTCCATTTAATATGAGAATACACTTTGGAATGAACCAACCAAAAGAAATGAATATGAATGTCAGCTGTGCCTCTGCACGTGCGGGAGCAAAACTAAACCTCATCCAGCTGCAGTACTGCGCATGAACACAGGAGGGCAGCCGAGAACAGCCGCAGCACCTGGTGCCCGTGTTTTCCTCAAGCCAGCCTGGACCAGATTGCCTGAACAGACAAGACTGCCTGCTGCTGCTGCAGTGACTCACAAGTGCTGCTTATCAGATCTGGCCGGCATCTCCCCAGAAGTCCAGCTCCACGAGGAGACAGAGGAAATGAGTCCCAAAATGGTCTCAGTCAGGGCGGTTCAATGAGCGACCGTCTCTTACCAAACAGTTCGGGTTTATTTATCATGATATTTGTGTCATTTGAAGAAAAGCTTAACTTAACGCTTCCAGCGGCTGTGGAGTGAGGTGAGGCTTGTAGTGAAATGCCAACTTCCTGCTTCAAGTGTTTGGAAAAGCCAATGTTTACATTTAGATTGTAATGATGTGTTTTATGTTCGGAAGCCCCCCAAAAAAGCCTGTTACTCTTACTGAGTTTCCAAAGGGGAATTTGAAGTCCTCTCTTGTGTTACTGGATTATTAATAAAGAATAACTGCGAGCAGCTTGTGGAAGTACCCACTGCTATTAAGCACATAGCGGTGGCTCATCTATTTCCTAATAGTATGATATATTAAATCTGCTGAAAGGCCTAGTTTGAATGGAAACTATGAATCTGAAAGTTAACTACTATAGCTGTCGAGTAAAGGTAGTGAAGCTGAAGAAGCCAGACCACTCTAATATACTTGAGTCAGTGTGCTTTTTTTCCATTCTAACAGCACAGATGCTATTCCGTCATATGCATGAAAGGTGCTGCTGAGTGAACTCATGCAAAAGAGAAGACACAGTAACAGCGGCTAACAAACAGCTGCCAAAGAAATCTTTATTCAATTCCTGACCAGAGTCCTCCAGAGTCCTCCAGTCAGACGGATCGCCCTGGAGACGGTCTAAACTGCACACGGAGTCAACAACAGCACCAGAAACGCAATAATTTGTCAGGAAACAACCATTTACAACGAGAACAGAGGCAGTTTGTACACGCAGAGATCAGATAAGAACAAAAAAAAAAACAGAACAGGAGTTAACAGTCAGTGTGTGTCTATTCTTTGAGAAAAGTCATCGCATATTCATAAAATCCATTTGATCAGAGTGGAAAAGAATATAAGAAAACATTTGGTGCAAAAAGAGTAGAGGATTTGTGACGAAACACACGTATTGCAAGAGCTCTGTGTTTGTGTAACAAAGCCTTGCTTTAAATGTGCAGAAAAGGGAACATTCATTTCAAACATGGCTTGCTGCCTATGAATGAGTGCAGAAAGCCCCCCAAAAAATGACCCAAAACTGTGTGAGTGTACACGCACATTGGTGTCCAGCTCAAAGGAAGTGGCTGCCATTTCAGGGAAAACCGTTGGGGGTTGGGGGTAAATACTGTAAATATATGTGGTCTGAAGACAAAAAAAAAAAAAATCCATCTTGGGCTAAATATGGACCAAATCAGATGGACTAAACGCTGCTCAATTTTCCACAATTTCTGGGTTCCATTAAGGACGGACCAGATTTCGCCGAGAAAACCATTTCCTAAGGTCAGCTGGAGGGAGGTAGATGTGAGGCGCAAACCCTCGTGTCTGTGCGCCAAGTTCACCACAGCTAGCTTAGCCTAGCACAAAGGCTGGAAACCGGGGACACAGCTCACTAACACGTAATACTGCACCTCACTGCACAAAAAAGTGTGAGCGCGACAGGTTAATGCGCTGAACTAGCTAGGCTAAGCTATGCTAAGCTAAGTGTCTGCAGCAGCTTCACGCTCTTCAGACGTGACAGTGGAGGCAGCAAGAGAAACAAAGCGAGTCCAGTTCGGAGGAGTTCTTAGGCCAGTTAGGTGCAACACGGGGACAGGCGTCGTCCATTTTCTCCATAACCGGTCCCTCTTTCCTCAGGTGAAAGTGGGAACGTGCGGCTTGGAGACATTTCCGTCGTGGTGCAAACAGACTTCAGGCTCAACCAACAACAGATCTCCCTGACTTTGAACGGAGCACAGAGGGGATGTCGGTGCACTGACTGATAACACTTCAGGTATGACAGTTTGCACAGTGAGACTTGTGCGTTTATGGCTGCAGTAATGGCTTGATTAGGGGGGTAAAGGTGTGCACACACACACACACACATGCAGTAAGCACAACAAGCGTTTGCGCTTCTTTGCAGAAACACACCGACAGCTTGGTGGAGGTGTAAATGCTGCACGCAGCAGATGGGGCAGACCTCAGGCGGTCAGCTGAAACACACACTCCATCATCTCATGCTGCACACACACATTTCCTTCACATCATCACCAGGACGGGACCTGAAGCCATGGAGACATACGTCGAGCAGCGTGAGCGTGTTTGACGTGACCCGCCATGTTTGGCTTTCGCTCATGAGGTTCCCTTTGTGTCTGTGTGCATGAGTCCAGTTAAAGAAGTCCTGCCTGAGAGGTATTTCTGAAAAATAAAAGTTGCACATGCGTCCTTAATAAAGTTGGCTTGATGAATGATGCAGGGTGATGGAGACAGCCTTTCCACTCCTGGGAAAACATCAAACACACACACACACACCATCTCAGGCCTCCCCAGCACAGAATGATTAATCCTGCTCGTCCTGCAACGACAGGGCACCGGGCTCACGACAACACTCTTCTACCCCTGATGTCCCAGAGGAAGCACACCTGTGGGACTCACACTGGAGCTCATCTGTCCCTTTCTGAAGGCTAGCAGACTTCTCTCCCCTCACATAAACATAAAACGAGCAGAGGAAAGGCTCTGGGGGACTGTGTTTGAGATACCAGAGCACTCCGGTTTGATGAATAATTCCTCAACCTCTGGAGGATTTGATGAATAAACGATACTGGATCTTCCTCCGCGTGCTGCAGACTGACACAGTCCTTCCAAATGAAGCGTTTTGAAATGTACAGGACAGACGTGCTGTCTTCTTACTCGGGGGGCATAATAGGGTCATTTCATTTAACGAGGGACTTAATGCGCTCCGGCAATCGTTGGAAGAAATTAGCTTGGCAAATGTCGCCATATTGAATATGGTTTTGTGCATCCGGAAACGATCTTGAAATTTATGGAGATCATTAAGTAGCCCAATGTCGTTCACCGTGAACCATTTAAAGGTCCGAAACGGCCCACAATCAAGCTCAATGGCACAAACAGACTCTTACAAAACGATGGCCTAATTAAATTTTGTGAGAATTAGAGCCATCCTGAAATATTATGAGCTGCCCCGCCCCCAAAGTTTGGGGAAGTAATTAATGTGCATGGACCCTAATTTAGACCCTAGGGGTTCTCCTTCAAGGCTTCCACAGCCTCTGAACGTTGGTGCCACTTCAGCTCAGTTTTAAACGTTTAGTATCCTGCAGCGATTGTTCAGCCGAACAATAATCAATAAGCACAGACTGTAACAGGAACCATTCAATGCTAATGTCCTCCTTGCCTTGAGTTCAATGAGATCCACACCACTCTCGTATATATGCACAGCATGCAGCTAGTTAGCTTAGCGCATGGCTAGACAACAATGCACGTTATGTTACCTTGGTAACCTTGGTTCCTTAATCCATTAAAAAGTGAAAAACAAGATATTTTTGTGTGCTTTTGAGCTGCGACTAGTTCAATAGAAAGTGCTAAGCTAACAGTCCTCCACACACACGTTTTTTTTTAACATTTTACGGATTAACGCCACATTGAAGTATTCTTTTGTGACATATGAAAGTGCTCGTTGGTGTGCACGCATTGCCCCAAATGGCCAACTACTCCTTGTTGTTTGCCATGTCGATAGTGGGCTGAGGGGCAGTGGTGAGAGGGAAATGGCATCGTGGGCTTGAACCTACAACCAAAAATCACTCTCCTGTGTCGTGTTAGAATAGATCTAATGCCCGAACGCATCAAGGAGAAGGAAGATTATTTAGTTTACGGTCACATATCAAATGTTTACAGTTCGAGGCTTCAAGAGGATACAAAATGCAACATACCGAGTTGGCCGCGCCAGGCTGGAGACTGTGAGAACTCCAGTACTTTTCAACCCAGAACACCACCTGTTGGACTTATGGGCTCTAAAGTTTCACAAATACAAAAAAAATAGTTTTCGTAAACAAAATTGCTCCAGTGTGGATTTTGGTCGCTAGAGACGTTTACTTTGAAATGTCGATACAGTGAAACAGCATTGGGCAAGTGAAAATGTCTGAAATAAATCACCTTTTTTTCACCACTAACAGCACTCAAATGGTTCTTAAGTGTCTGGGAAGTAAACACCTACAGAAACTACTGTGGTACTTTGGATCAAATGTTTAGATCAGCTGTATTAGTCCTACTTTTCTCCACTTCTGGTCAGTGACAGCGCAGCCAGGGCACCGCCAGCAATTACCAAGTGGCAATGTTTCTGATGTTTTCTAATGTTTATGAAAGACAAATGAATGTGTGTAGATTTATTCCAACATTCCAGACATACCTGGACAAATAATATCAATAATACAGATGTGCTTGTCGTTCATAAACGTCAGAAAACAGTTCCTCTTCACCAACTGTGTCTGTGTCTGTGCACAAAAATACATATTTACTCCATGTTACCCATAACATGTTGACTGTAGAAGATAATTATTACATTGTGTTGCCTTATCCAAGTAAACGATCCTTGCATCCAAACTCAAACACTGGTTTTAATTCTGAAAAAAAAACCCAACAGATGTATTTTGCCAAAGTTTGGATCCTGACAGTTGGACATATATGACAAATATGGTTGAAAAACAGGGGAGTTGAGCCCTTTCAGAGGCTTTGATGGGCCTTTCGCTGTTCTTCACAGCTCGAGCTGGCGCTGTTCCCTGCGATTTGTCCCAGGACCAGCTCACTGTTGACACGCAACAGGGATGAAGATGAGACTCGCTCAGACTGTGACAAATTGGCCGGTGCCAGCATGGGAGCCGGAGCTCGTGTGAATGCTGAAAGCACATTTTCCTTTTTCTGTATCAATCTCTGAACACCATAACACGGGTGTTCAGTTAAGACGAGCTGCTCCCAACCACGGTCATGGACGCCGAAACACAAATTGAGAACAAGTCACATATTCCATAAGTTTCTTATTTGCATGCACATGCAGTATTAAAAATACAGTGAGAGCAGAGCATAGAGTTTATATACTGTTTGAAAAGAGTGTAAAAATCCAGTGCGACAATCACTGAGTTCTTGAGGTCTACATGATTTTAGACCGGCGTAAAGACAAGGCCTCTCTGTTGCATATCCGAGGTAAAAATGAAGGAGCTGATTGTGGGGTTTATTACTCATCTGAGGGATCAAATCCGGAAGTAGAGCGTTTGTCGGTCTGCCCCTAATTATCCACTCACCTTAGCAGCTCTGAGTTAAAAATGGATCGTCTCACCCGACTGTTTCACGTGCTGTTTGCTGAACGAGGCTTTCTTGATTTCCCAAACATATCTAGATTGCACGACAACAGCGATTCTTCACACTGACACACATTAATCTACCAGCCGCTTGCACAAGGAGGGAGAGAAGAGCCATGTTTGGGAAAGCAAAGACACAGAGAAGTAATGGACAGGAATCCCAGCATCATCGCAGACGAGATGAACAAAAGGTTCACAGCCAAGAGTGGGAAAAGTCACTCTTAGACAACATCTTTCAATAACCGAGAAGGGGCCCTTGAACACAACCCACTGGACGTTTCTTTGTATCACAAATCTTTAGAGTTGGAAAGCAGAGCTCAGACTGGACAGCCCCAGAGACATTCCATCAACGAGGCCCTGCACATCACAGCGACACAGCTCCCGCTCCGCAGCTTCTACACGTCTAAACTCTCATCAAGGCACATTCAGGATCCCGTAATCCTCCACAGGTAACAGGGGTGAAGCAGCTCCTGGAAACTCATGTGAAAGGTCTCCGTTTTTGATCATTAAACCTGCAGGCTGGGCGCCCCAGAGTGTCTGCAGAAGTTGTTTCATCCACTTTTTGACCCTCTTCCTCCGACTTCACATTCCTGAATGGATGAACAAAGGATGGAGGGTCCCCTCAGGTTTTTTTTTTTTTAAATAGCAACAATGGCGCTCTGCCGTGTTCTGGCAGCATAGATACACACACAAAAAAAAGACACTGATCCTCAGTCTGAGGGGTCACGCAAGGCATCGCCACAGCAACTCAGGTGAACACAATCAACTCGGAACACAATTTTAAAGAAAGTTAGAAAGATGCATTTTGCAGTCCACTGGCCTGTAATCAGGCTATTGTGGAGGGTCTGTGTGAAGGAGCTGCGAGCCAGCGGGGCAGATATAGACCCTCCGGGCTTTAATCGCCTGCTAGAAGTGGGTGTCTGGCTAATCTGCGGCCCCAGACCTGCTGTGGGGCCCCCAACTGCAGACAACTTTCACTTCAACTTCTGCAACTGAGAGCGGAAATAAACCTGGAGACTATTCAAGTCACATAAATATACTGAGAACACACTGACACTGTAGCTTAGATATAACATACTGCAGCAGATTTAATGTGTATATATTGAAGCACGTATTGACCCACACTGGGATGATATAAAATTGCCAAATAAGCTTTGTGTCACAAACAAGTTTTGTCACTTATGAGATATTTATCCCAGTAGGGCTCAGATGCATAAGCCAGGAATGCTAATAAAACTGTCAGCTGCTGTTAAAGTCATCACTGCTAAGCAGCTCAACTAGACAACTGTGCATGCACGTGTGTGTGTGTGTGTGTGTGTGTGTGTGTGTGTGTGTGAGGACATATACATTTAAGGTCCCCTGAAAATTGTGAGAGTTGATTCTAAAATGTTATCTTCTTATTCAGCCTCTGAATCACAGCTGAACACGCAGCTCTTTAACAGGCAGCAGTGTATGTGTGTGTTTGTGTGTGTGCGGGGGGGTAAACAGCAGAGAACAAAAGCCAGAACAGACTCTGCTGCTCCGTTTCATGGAGGAAAAAAAGAGATAGACCTCATGAGTATTCCTATCACTGAGTAGAGCAACAAGCCCGCCTATTGTGGCTCTTTGATAGCAGTTTTAATTCTGCAGCGCGAACACATGCTTATAACGGCAGCGCCTCTCTGAGCTCGTACCGCCATGAGCTCAATTCTGCTCTGGTATGAATAAGTTAAGCGATCACGGCGGGAGAATGACATCACACGTCACGTTTAGCAGTAAAAACAAGCCTTGTCCGCCAGTGTCGCCCAAAACGGTGGTAAATTATCCAAAACATGCAGCATTTTTTGGTTGAGTCTGATTAAGACAGATGTTCTATCATTTTTGCTAAATTATTTTAAGAATGCAAGAGTACCCTACAAAGCTGTTTTATTTTCATGTTTAATGTAAAGTACAAAAATTCCAAACAATTTGGATATAAGCTGAGAGAACAGTATCAACTCAGGGCCCATTTAGTCTCCTGCAGGATCATCATCATCATCATCGGTGGGTTCATATCCAATGAAATAAATGTGTCAAGTTGAAAGCTGATACAACATGATCTACAGAAAAAGACCGCAGAGAGAGAGCAGGCAGCTTCATCTCAGCTCTGACTATTTGAGTTTGAGTTTTACTGAAACACCATCCATTCTCATAGGAAACTGCACTTTTGTAGTATTGTAAAATAAAAATATCCTCTCATTACAGACCCAAAAAACAGGAAGACGGATGCACACTAGAAATAAAACCACCAAAACTGGTAAGGAGGGAAGAGAAAGAGGAGAGATTTGGGGGGCGATGCACTAACACTTTGCAGACTTGAGGCAGGGTGTTTTTATTTTCATGTTCTAAAGAATAACATTTGCGTACAAAATGGAGTTAATATGCTCAGAGGACACACGGGAGAAAGAGCACTGCGTGAGGAATGTAGCACCTCCACGTCTCCCCTGCTGAGGCTGCAGCACCACAATGTAACAGCACGTAGAGACAGACCTGGGATCAGAGTGTGTGTGTCTCTGTGCCGCTGGCAGTGAATGGGAACAACATGTTGTCAGTACGACGGTGCGGTCCACAAACAAATCCCAGAGGTCCTTGCTGGTCCACGAGGAGGATGACAGGTTTAAGAAATATGGCAGCAAATATCCTTTTGAGGTCACATGGATTTAGCCAAAACAAGGGAGGGAGCGTGTCTTATTTTGGAGAAAATCTTAACACGAGCCATATGATGGATGCCAGTGCTGATCCAAAGTCAGCGATGAAGAGAGAACTTCTTTAAAATATAGCTGCCCAGAGATGCTGCCACTCAAAATGACCAGTCGTGCCAGAACCCGTGAGAGAGACTAAACCACAGCAGGGACTTGTTCCTGGACAGCACCCGGACAGACTCTGATTGGCTGCCTGATATTTCCACACGCCAGCCGAGGCGACAGTACGAACACAAACATGAAGCGCCACAGCGGTGGAGAGAAGGCAGTGGGGAGTGCATGGAGTCAAAGAAAGAGCACATCAGCCGCTGCGGCCTGGAGCAACAAAAACATCCTTGAACCCCCCAAAGAACGTTTGTTGGGAGCGTTGCGGTGGACTCAACCTGCGCGCGCCCCGACAGGAAATCACCACAGGCCGTTTGTTAAAGGAGTGAGAGCAGCCCTTGAGGGTGGGGAGCAGAGCTCTGTGCTGCACACTTTGCCGGGAGGCTCCTTCACGTTCGCAGGGGCGCAAAATGCTCTGACGTGTCAATCAAACTAATTGAAAGTGGGCTGGGGTGGCGCTGGGAGAGCAGAATTGGAAATAAGACAAAGGTTTTAATCAGCCGTGTTTTTCGATCGCT